>PJEM01004492.1:0-46667 GCA_004023845.1 Helogale parvula | reverse complement strand
TAGAATAACTGGTTAATCTAGCATTAAGCAACAGGTAACTATCTATAGTTTCCATCTACAGGCCTGTCCTTAGGAATGTTAAGTGTGTTAGCTGGCCGCTTTTGATTGGGTGCTGTGAGGGTGGTCGCTTGTTGAGCAATATGTGCCCTTTTCCTGCTATTGTGTAATGATTCTGGGAAACCAAAACTTAGGCCTTTAAGCTCAGAGGGGAAACTTAAAGCCTGTCATGGAGTCACTTTGGTTCAAACCTGTGTCCTTTCAAACCAAAGCCCAAAGTGACCTGAAAAATAAATTGCGATGCCTGTCATACCTAGAATATTTATAATAATTAAATGATGCTTTAATAAAACCAATGTACACAATCTTGGACCAACAAAGAAAAAAGGGAAAAAATAGAATCAGCAAGAAAATATATGGCTTTTATAAGTTATCCATATTTCATTAGAAACAAGAATTCCAGCTTCTCACTCAAACACCTGTTAAGTTCTCAATTTCTGACTACTAGAAATTCCCGTTACTTATTTAGGAAAAATCCTCAAGCATACACACTTTACAAAAAAATTATTATGCAAAAACTTAAGTTGAAATACATTCCATATATTTTCAATATAGAGTTATTTTATAAAATATGTACTTCTTCAGTTGTCTCACACCTACTTAGTTGCATTTTTCTTTACTGCTCAATGAGTCAATACACAATAAAAATAGTTGAAGTAACTTTTATAACTGTTACTGGAATATCAAGTGAAAATCATTCTGGCTTAAAAATTAATCATGGGAGACTTTTGAATGCTGAGAACAAACTGAGGGCTGAGGAGGGAGGGGGGAAGGAATGGGGGTGATTGTCGTGGAGGGGGCAATTGCAAAGAAAAGCACTGGGTGTTATATGAAAACCAACTTCTTAATAAACTATTTAAAAAATTAGTCTAAAGGAAACAATTATTTTCTCCATTCTTCCTCTTTCCTGTTTTCCCTGTTCCTTCTCTCCAATTACCTCTTTTATTTTCCTCATTCGTTTACTGCCTTTTATTTCTCTCTTGTTTCTTCTTTCTTTCCTTGTTTTATTCTATCATAGAAACATTTTCTTTCTTTGAGATTACATTGATCATGCTTTTTGTGTTCCATATTTTCTGATGCTTTGACATCTTGGGGCCTTGCTGACACAGGAGAGACTGACATCCTTGAATCTAGAGATAGTAATGGACTTGCCTGCAAGAGACTCTTTCACATGCAAATCATAAGTCTAAAGCCTATATCCTAAACCGTCTCCTTTGTCTAGCTCTCACAGAGCTCCTATATTGAAAGACATTATCTCCCTGTCCTAATCACCTCCTGGACAGGTGACAGACACCTAGAGACAGTTTCTATACCTCAGAGCCTGCTGAAATTATTCAAACTTGTCAAACCTAAACCTATTTACTTGTCTTGCCTTGCCCTTCCTGCAGAAACCACAAGAAAGTCTACTATTACTTCTTCTTCCTGCTCCCTCAGCCCTCTGCCTGACCCTGGTGCTCCCATGTGGTCCTGCATAGCACGGAGTGTCTCTCCTCTTGGTAACTGTGGGTAGCAAACTATCTCTTCAATGACAATTGTTTCCTGTTCTGTTGGCCTGGTAATACCTGATTAATAAAATCTATGTTTTAAAATTGCGGTATCTCATGTAAAAGGTGGCAGTAGATTGCTGAGTGAGTGAAAAAAAGTTCACAATTTTTTACAGAATTTCTTTGAGTTCAAACAACTGATTGGTTTTCTGATGAATTCTCAAGCTGTGCATGTATATAGTCCTTAATGAGCACTAATGCCCTGACCTTGTTTGAAGAAAGCATTTTGAAGTGAATTTATGGTAGATAGAAAATTACACTTAAAGCATCTGGAGCACTTTTAATTTTCTTACACTCAGAAAATAATAGAGAATTACCAGACTTGCCCCTACAACCAGTTATGCATTTCTTCAGAAGAAATTGAATAGTCTCATTCTTCATAATAGCCAAGCTAGAGAAGTGCACAAATAATTAAGCCTCTTCCCTCAAAATGAAAGATTAAAGGCAAAGACATTTCACAAGAGACATCTACACAAGAAAAGCATTCCATAAGATTACCAAGAATAAACAACATGTTAATAGAGACCATAAAGTTGGCTGGTGTCTAAAACCAGTATTCTCCAAACGTTTTTGATATCCTGTCTCTCAGTACAAAATCGTAAGCACATCCCCCTTATATATAAATTTATTTCAAAGTAGAAGTGTATGTACCTCCATCAACTGATAATCAATAGTGAGGCACACTTTTTGATTTCTAGACTAACACAAAGAAATAGGATGTATTATGTTCTTTTTATATCTCAATGCATCGTTTATGATGGTTCCTCCAGTGGACACTCTTTTGTTTAGAGAATTTTTGTACAGGCAATTTATAGCTTGCCATTTAGACCAGATTATTGAAATAATCTGGTGTAACCTGCTTACCTTTGTCCCTTATTATCCAGCCCCCCCGCCCCAACCTCCACTATCTTTCCTCACACAGCAGCCACACTGATATTTTTGAAACATTAGTCAGTTTTTGTCCTTCTTTATAGAGTCCTCCCAAATGTTCCAACTGCCAGAGTTTCAGTTTCCCAGATGTAGAGTGTGAGATGAAGTTTGGTATGCAAGTGATTTTACAAGAAAACATTCTCAGGGGAACTAACAAGGAAGTGTTCCCAGGGGAAATTGGGAGAAGAAAACAGAGAAAAAGAGAGATACAGGCAAGGATCTGATCACAGACTAAATCCCAGAGAGGGCTGAGGGGTGTTTCAACCTAAACTCAAAGAAAAACTCTGGGGAGGAAATTAACTCTCACGGTTTCCTCAACTTGAAGCTGCACCCACAAATTACCTAATTATTGGCTGAGGGTTAATAGACATAAATTGTCAGATACTTCTCTGCAGTGGGGACAGGCAAGCTCTAGCCAGTACAGGCATTCCTCCAAAAAGGAGTGGCAGGCACTGGCTCTTAGAAGAAAAGCATACTGAAGTTGAAATATGCCCAAAAATGGTCAGATAGATCCCAGGGAATTTGAGCACCAATATTATCCATTATAATATTCTCACTTATAAAAGAATCTAAACTATTTACCATGGCTTATTGAGGTTTAGTCCTAACTATTTCTGCACCTCATCTTGTATGGCCCTCCACCCCACTCCTCATCATACCCAAACTAACCTACAGTCAGGTTTGATCTACATGGCTTCATTTCTGTTGCCTGAATTCTTTGACCTCCTTGTCCTAGACTGACTCTATTGTATGATTCTAATTTTAATTAGAATGGTTTCTTTTCATAGAGTCCTTTCTTTATCACTTGTTCCATAGAAGTTTCCATATCCCTTCAGACTCCTGGTCATATGAATTTATTTTCTTTATAGCACTTATTACAATCTGAAATTGTTTTATTTATTGTTTTATTGTCTCTATCTCCCTTCCTTGCAATATTTATCTTGTTCATTCTTCTATTCCCACCACCCAGAACAGTATCTGACATCTGGGAGAAAATCAATATTTTTTTTCTTTTAATAAAGAGCTACACATGACTTACTTATGCCTTGTCGTCTATACCTTCACCTCCTTGGATTGCTACCTTCTATTAATAGGGCTGTTCCTAGGAAATGGAGGGCTGTTCCTAGGAAATGAAGTAAGGAGTTTAAGAAAAAGTTTCTCAGCATAAAATGAAGCTGCTATATAGAAGCAGCTATCAGAATGCACTGCCATGTTGTTCAAACTGCCTGATTATGAATCTTAATTAATGAATCTTTTATCTCACTGAGGTCCCTTCCCTTGAACTCCATAGCTTGGACAAACACAAGAAACTATTTCTGTTTTTGCTACTTGTATTCTAGAAGGCAGCAATATACCTGAACAGGAAAAGAATAGAGCCTGAGACTTCTGGCATATAAAACAGCAGATGTAGGTGTCACGATTTAACACGCAGGACTTCAGATGTACCAAGAGAAATATCCCTTATTTAGTTGGCCTATAACCTAGGATTTTTATTCCCTGAGTTTCCATTCACAGATACGTGGATATGCTTTCACTCTGGATGTTTTTGGTTTAAAACTTAATCCAATTCAATGATTTAGAGTCTATTTAATAATTTAAATTCAAATTCATGATTTAAGGACTCCATTTAGATAACAGTCTTCTTACTAGAAAAATTGCTCAGTCACTCAAATATCCCAGCCATCTACCTCTTTCCCCAGATTTCCCCCAGAGTTAGATACAAATGTATGGAAGAAGGACATGTGTTATGTACCCTCCTGGCCCCAGGAGAGACTTAGGGCCCTTTGCAATCATGTCCTCTGGCTTCATCCCAGGAAAATGTCCCTGTTTTATGTCTTGGCTACTTATCAATAGACAAAGCGCACAGCACAAAGTCTCTCCCTTTCATTTGGTCGATGTTCTAAGGTATTCTTAGATTAGAGGTAAAAGATATAAAGGTATAAATAGATAATTTCATAGAATATGTATAGGTCAATATTTATATATGAAAATGATAAATATAACTAAATATATCTAATAACAATGTAATAAGTAAATGAAAATATAAGTGCTTTAATAAAATCATAAATTAAATCATTCTGTTTTTCTCAATCTAATGTGCATAAGGAGTCATTTTATTTCATTTATATTACAATATATAATTTTTTCTCTCATATTTGTCACACTCAGAATTCTAACATTCTACAACTGGAGAGAGTTGTGGAAATCAATAAATTAAACTCTTTGTTTTACAAGTGAAAAGCTAAGATACATAGCAAGTTATGTGACTTTTTTTCCCCACGTCTCAGAAATCTGGGAGTTTTAATAGTGGAATCTAGGTCCCAATTCCCAGTATAATTTATTTTGCTCTATTCTACAATGTTTAGCATTAGAGTCCATGCACTTTCAAAATTGATCTCAAAATACAGGGAACATTACTTAAGTCATTCTATGATTTTTCCTGGATATTTGACAGCCTTGGCCACACTTTCTTTGGCTTTATGCTGCTGCACATTACTGCATCTGCTCCAGGTATTAGTAGGTCATTTTTTGTTGTTTTTAATGCTTCCTTTTCTTCATTCTGAAATTTAACTAACAGAACACCTAGTTCTCACCAAAGCCATTATCCATTTTATAATATCTTTTTTTCCCCTCAGGACTCTTTCTATGAGTCATTGATTCTATCTTCTTAGTGGTTACCACTAAGTAGATGATTCACAAATCATCTTTTAAAAAATCTATTTCAACTTCCTCTTGTCATTTCCCACCCACACAAACTGAATTCCTTTCCAAGTAATCACATTCCTGTCAGTGGAGAGCAATTTTTCCACTATTTTAGTATCTGGTATACTCTAGTCACTGTCTTAACAGTGCATTCAGGATTAAAATTAATATCTCAACAGATATTTTGTGCCTGAGTTCTTACAGCTTTTTTGTTCCCTTCTGGTTCAAAGGAAGGAGGCATTTCTGGTTGACGTGTGTGTGTGTGTGTGTGCGTGTGTGTGCGTGTGTATGTGTGTGTGTGGAGAAGGCAGAGCACTTGCAGCTATGAGGCAAACATCACATGCTAACCATAATGAAAAAATAGAGAAAATCAATTTTTGTTATACCTGTTCATAAGCCTCCTTTTTAATGTAAATGTACTTTACATTATAAAGTCCCTGTCTCCTTTGCCACAGATATAGGATCATAATTTGTCCAAACTCAAAATTATGAATCACCAATGTCCTAGAAAAATCAACAGGTAACTTCTATTTGGAATATACACAGGTTTTTCTGAGCCTAGTAATTGAAGCTATGATATTATATAGCCATTGAACTGTATGTTTCTGGAGAGTATTTGTAATGTTGAGTATGTGTTTAATGTTGAAGAATACTTAATAATATTATGAGGAAAAACACGGAATAACATCTACAAGAAAGCCTGAATAAAAAATATACCAAAATTTTAATAGTGTTTCCTTTTGCAAGGATGTGGAAGGAGTGGAGTGGGTACAGTTTTGTTTTCTGATTCTCAAACTTCTTTTTCTTTTAAATGTTTATTTTTGAGAGAGAGAGAGAGGGAGAGGGAGAGAGAGAGAGAGAGAGAGAGAGAGAGAGAGAGAGCGTGAGATACAGAGATACAGAGACAGTATGAACAGGGAAGGGTCAGAGAAAGAGAGAGACACAGAAACTGAAACAGGACCAGGCTCTGAGCTGTCAGGACAGAGCCCAATGTGGGGCTCAGACTCAAACTGTGAGATCATGACCTGAGCTGAAGTCGCACACTTAACCACTGAGCCATCAGGTGCCCCGATTCTCAAAACTTCTACTCATTTTCAGTTAGAAGAACTTATTACTTTTATTATAAAAAAAAATTAAACAATGAAAATACATGGTTAATACATGTTTTTTATTAGAGATTTTAATAAAAAGTTGCATTAATCATGCATTCTTTGTTCATTAATCTCAATTGTGAGTTCAAGAATTGTGTTTGGACCTTATTTATTTGTACCATTTTATTCTGGCATATTATATGCTTTTATGTATGGCTGCTTCATGTGTATTTGTATTCATTTATATGCATAGTGCTATGCTACCAAAATAAGTCCATTTTTACATGTTTCATTTAGCAATATGCTTTGAATATTTAGCATGTTGCTTTGTGTAAACCCTTATCCTACCAGCTGCACATGGTTTCTTGTGCCCCTACATTCTGCCAACACTTTTTCACAGTTAACGCACTCTGTTTTGGACCTTATCAACTGCATCATTCTAATTGTTTTATAGGATTAGATATTCTTTCTAGTTTTCAATACTACTAAACATTTTCTGTAAGTATTTAGTAATTTGAAATACAACTAAATATCATGCATTCTAACATATTTGTAGATGTTCTCATATTCAGCATATGCTTGAATTTAACCATCATTCTTCCTTACCATTACAATTGAGAGAACTGTGAACTACAGGGCCAAAGAAAAATCCAATTAACCAACAGTCATATTCTATGATCCTCCTTTCATTAATCTCTGACAAAGCAATCTTTCTGGGTTATTTTCAGAATAACTTTGAGACATTTAATAATATGGTGCACTGCCCTCCCCTACCTACATAGTTCGCATCGCATTCATTTAGATCAAGCCCCATTGACCCAGTACTAGGCATCAGGGAGGAATTCACATTTGTTTCTTTCCTAAAGTTTTTTTTCCCACATAAAATTATCATCCATTATAGAACCTGTCATAGTCTCTAAGCCTAGCCACCTACATACTCACTTTTTCTCCAAATATCTGACCTATCTGATTACAGGTCTTCTGAGGATTTGATGGACCTATAACATCTAGTTTCTCCATATCTGGGATCTGCCTGGCAGCAGAAGTTCTGCCCTTTGTCCTTCACCTCAAGTTGATCACTAAAATTTGATTAAATACGCAAGCTTTGGCCACCGCATTAGCTTTTCAGTAGTAAGATATAGCTTCATTCTCAGATGAATGCCATATTTTTCGTAATAAACAAATAATAAAGAAGAGGACCTATAGGAACATCCTAGCTACTTATATTTTAGCAGATAAACAACTCGATGAAATGATTGGAAACCCAAATGCTGAGGAAGTTCCTACAAAATATGTGCTTGGAACATTTGAGTTGAAGAATAATGCCTGTTCAGAGGATCAATAAGAAACTGTGATGATTGGAAAATCATGGTTTAATTTTCTCATTAGATGGGAAACAGCAAAATAATTAAAGCAGAAGAAACACTAATTATTCTGGGAAAAAAGAGAAATCTCCTCCAGGGAAAAATGGAATCTTTGAAAGATATTAAGCATATATAAACTGGAAAATGATCTGCTAGGCCAGGATAGAGAGACGCAAAAGGGAAAATGTATATCTGAATGTAACTCTTAAAGAGAGTATCAGGAGAGATCAGTGTTGTTCTAAGTTGTTATCAACCAGGTGGTAGGGTTTTGGCCCCCAAATGTTACGACCACAGAAACACTAAAATGACTTACTAGACAAGACTCAGGGTCCAGGGAAACACTGGACTTTGTCGCCATTACCTGCAGTTGAAGTGGCTAGGGTAGGAGTAACTAAAGACCTGCACCTAAGGATTGCTATAGGCATATAATGTGTTTGCAGAAATTTGAGGAGATTTTAGAGAAGACCAGAGAGATTACTATAATATACTACAACAATGATTGAGTTGGTCCTAAACTGATTCCTTTACTAGTGGGTGAAGTACAGGATTACCTGTGTCCTGGACACATATCTGAAAAGTGTACTAAATTAGAATTCCAATAAAGGGTAGAGAAAACTTTAAGCGGGACCATGAGTATCCCATAAGGCAAAATTGTGCAAACTAAAATATGTTGCTCTGTGCTTCATCTAGACAGTACCATATAAGGGAACCCAGTTCTGTGATGGGATGCATATTGCAGCTCATTATGTAAAAAACAATCATAACAGTTCTGAGATTAGCCATACCAAAAGGAAGTCAGGAAGAACTATAGTAAATAGAGTTCAAGCTTGAAGTAGATGTTAGTTTGATGAGAAAAATTGCTTATTTTTGGAAGGATTATCCAACTTAGGGTGAGGCAGAGAAACAAGACATTTTGATCAGTGGATATATTTGGTAGGCCTATATTTCTTATTAAAATAGATTTTTTAAATCCAGAAAAATATGTTAAAACAAAACATACAGTGAAGTAAATGTAAATCAAAAGGTAGGCACACAATCCCAGTAAACAATATCATATCCTTGCATGTGTTAAGAAAAAAGGAAAAGGATCAACTTAAGGAGCAGGTTAAAATCTTAAGAATAACCTATTGATCCTTCCTAAAGAAGTAGGGAAGTGGTTCTCAACACTGCACATACTCATGTACCTAGGGTACTTTAAAATAATAATTAAGGTTCCTATGCTAGCTCATTTCTATTGATATAAAAACTTGGGGAGTGAGATTTTTTTTAAAGAACTCCCCTACTGCTTTCCAAGTATAGAGTCCAGACGTACGGCACAAGAAGCAGATTCTACTACTGAATAATAGTATATATTAGAATTCTTCTCAAGGTCCACCTCATCCAAAGATGGGAAAAGACAGTGTCTTCAGATATACATGATAAAGCTAATGTTCACTGCTGGTAGGCTCTAGTGGAACACCTTTGGATGGATTAAGAGTTCTTTCAATTTAGGAATCTTCTGAGAAAAATTCCAGAGCAGAATCAGTTATGAGTCCTAGGGGCAAAGTTTACTGGGAGGCAAGTTTCTCAAGCATAAGCAATTCCACAGAAAGAGACAAAAACATCAGCCAAGTGGCAGAGAACAGAGTGCCTCATGATGAGATAATGGAAAAGCTGTGTCACCAGGCAGAACTCACACTCAGTGTTGCACTAAAAAAACACAGAGACATGGAGATTCAGGGGGAAATAAAAATTAGTCATCTTATAGATTGAAGCCTATATAGAGCCTGGGGCTGATGACATTGCAAATGTCTTTTATCAGAGGGCAAAAATGATTCAGATGCCATTCTCTGAAACTAACCACACTACTGAAACTGGGTAGCAATACAAAACAAAAACAAGAACATCGAAAGCTGTTTTTCCTACTGATGATGCTACCATTTCTCCAGCCTTTGTGCATTGCTTATGAACTAAAACAGAAAAAATGTTTTCCTGCTCATTCAGATGGCCTTTATCACTCCTTTTCTGCTTCTCACTCCTTTGTAAATGCTTGTTCCAGAAACTTAAAATGCTGAGGACCAGAATTCTGTCCTTCCTCCCCCTATAACCAGTCTTCTTCCCAATTTGCCAATTAACCACTTCATGAACTGGTAAATCATCAGATTCAAATTAACTTACATTTGTCTTCCTTCTCCAGGCTTTAAATTTCTTCTCTCAGTTGAAAATGTACTAAAATCCTTCCCATGATATGAAATGTAGGATCTAAAAGCTTAATCACACAAAATGCTGGGTCACGTTTTTGTGAGGTTAATGAAATGACTGGAGTAAGCCTGTCTAGCTCACTGGTCAGGGAATCTGAGCCTGCGACATCCAAATCCAAATAAGTCCTGCCTGCAATTTGGTGCCACCTGGTGGCAGTTGTCCACTTCAGCTTAAAATATGAATGGTGATAACTCCATCCAGTGACAGGCTGGCACTTCTGAGAGAGAACTGATTCCAGGAGTCTATCCAGTAATGGGCCTGATTTGTTGACCAAATCTGCAGGGATTGGACCAGGAGAATAATGAACATATAAGGATCCAACTTCTTAAGATGTAGGTGTTTGCTGTTTCCCTAGTTGGCCTCATCTTCCCTCTAGATAGAAAAGACTAGACTGCTCCCATTCGAGAATAGAAGATGATCAAAGGATGGGAGCCGATTACTAATTCTACTATTTACAAGCTTGGATTAATTTAGAGTGAACCATTACAGAGTTCTGCTGTATTATGTTTCTGGTTCTTGCCTTTTAGCTTCTTTTTCAAGACATTGGTCATACCTCTCCTAAGCAATCACAGCAGCCTCTCAGCATGTTTTCCTGAGTCTTCAAAGCTTTAACTTAAATATAACCTTTTTCTAAATGTTTCCCAGTGTCCTTCCCCTGGATTTCTTCCATGCCATTCCTTTCTGTCTCCTGCGCATCCTGTATAAACATTTATGTAGAACATATAAGCCTCTAATAATTCATTGCTTAGTCATTTGCCCTCTTGATCTTGAGCTACTTTAGAATAATCTTGTAATCATTTGATTCCCAGCATTGACTACAGTGCCTAGAAAATTGTGAATAATTATCTCAGTGTCACTTTATATATTCCTCCATTTTACACATTCATAATATACAGATCATTTCTTCATTGGCTCTCCAGTACTTGCATTATTTTACTCATGGTGGCAGAATCACAGCTTACGGAGCATACACCTCAAGAATCTTCATCAAAAACTAACATTTATTCTTGATTTAATGTAGAAGCTAAACATTAACTCCAGGATATTTATTTTAACATCACCACTACCCATATAAAGTCCTCTTACCCTTTAAGTTTCCTCCTTCCTCTTTCTTCATCATCAGTATCAGACAGTTATTACTCAACAAGTATTGTTTTGTACATCTACTATAAGAAAGGCATAGTTCTAGGCAATTTGGAGGTCAAAAAATATGGTAGGAGCTCTTCTCATCCCCTTGGAACTAAAATGAAGGTAGATAAATGATGTTTTAAATGATAAGAATAATAATAAAAAAATATCACCTTTTAATAAGCGGACAATGCAACAGGCATTATATTGTTTTATAACAACCTGACAAGGCATATAACCATTTCCTACTCCATGGTTTATAAAATAAGGGAGGTAGGAAGACACCCAAAATCTGTCCAAATGTATAGAGTAAATTAATGTAAAGGTAGCACTTGAATCTGACTTGTTAGATGGATGGCCACACTCTTAACCTAGACATTACTCATTTACATGTTAAAAAGACAACTCATGTAGGCTAGAAAGTATTGATGTAGAATATGAAAAAGAAAAATTTATCTTCAGGTAAACTATAGGAAAGGGTTCACAAAGGAAGTAGGATTTGAACTAAATTCTGTTATCTATGGAGAGAGAAGTAGTCACAGAGTGCATTAAGAATATGTGTCTGGGAAAGAGGTGACTAAATATTAAGCTTTATATTATAAAATTCTAAAGACGAGTTTTCTTCTGTTTTGTTTAATAAATAAAGTTCTATTGTTTTCCTTCTTGATATGGTATTCAAATTAATTTATTGTCCCAGTAAAAACTTTCAGTGGATAAGGGATTCATCTTTTTTTTTAATGTTTGTTTATTTGAGAAAGGGAGAGAGAGAGAGAGAGAGGAAGAAAACATGAGCAGGGGAGGGGCACAGAGAGAGGCAGACACAGAAAGAATCCAAAGCAGACTCTAGGCTCTGAGCTGTCAGCACAGACCTGATGTGGGGCTCAAAGTCACAAACCATGAAATCATGACCTGAGCTGAAGCTGGATGCTTAACTGACTGAGCCACCCAGGAACCCCAAGGGATTCATTTAACTAATATTTTGCCAGAGGCCTTTAAGAAGGTAGAAAACAATTATTCTAGATTTGGCCTAGTTTGTGATCATGGGGCAGACAATGTAACTATAGAGATAAAAAGTAAACATCATTTGTACTAGTCATGCTTTTACTACTCACTGAAAATCTGTATACAAAAACATCTGTGTTTCTACACATTGTTTTTACTTTTAAGATCAGGTAGTCTGAGAAGTAATATGTGTCATATTTTCAGTTAGGAAAATAGTAGAACATTTTTATGGTTCTTAACATTTAACAGAGAAGTTTTCGGTTGTCTTTTCATTGTGCTAACAGGTCACAGAGAGCAAAAGAAAGAGCAAAATACTAGAAGTCTATATTAATTATAAGCCAACTGGAGAAGTAGGAGTATTAGAGTCATCACATTTTGATATAAACGTGAGATCATTTGTTGCTAATAAAATATGCTTTACTGGGAAGGGGCATTAAAAGGAATAAACAGGTCTCTTTAAAAAAACACTTTCACAAAGACATCTAAAGGTTTCTTTTTTTGAGTTTTGTTGGATTAGGAAATATTTTAAAAATGCAATATCTACCTAGTAGCAGTGACTGAAAAACTATTCTGGCAGAAACTACAGTTCTACTTTTTTATATTCTAGTGTACTTGGTTTTGTCAATGTTGTTTACTATTTTCCAGGCTGTGTTTTTGCTCTGTAAGAACAAGGTATCCATGACATTTTGCCAAAATGAGAAAACCTCTTTCTGCTTCCTTTGTATTTTATCTACCCCAAATCTTCTAGCAGTCTACAACTATATGGCTGAATCAAAGGTCTTTTTTTTGTCCATGAATCATTTTTCAAATGAAGTTACAGATATGAAAGTACTCTGAAATGGAATGGTGATTGAGAACTATAGGATACTGCTATTACTATTATTTTTATATTATCTTCCTACTATACGTACAAAGTTTCCTTCAAGGTATCCAGTAATCATTGTTTCTCAAAAAATGTAATCAGAAGAATTATCCTGTTGAAATCTCTATTTTGTTGGTTTTTCTTAGAAACATCTGTGTCTAAAATAAACATATTCTACCATTTCATTTTTACCTCAAATGTCTTTCTCTCTCTCTCTCTCTCTCTCTCTCTCTCTCTCACACACACACACACACACACACACACACACACACACACAGCCAAATTATGTGCGCAGGTCAAAGTTTCACCATACCGACATAAGTTTTAAGTTATCATTTTCCTGGTTTTTCTACTTCAATAAATACATTTCATAAAATAAATCCACTATAACATTAATTTCTCAGAATATTAATAGATACTATACTATAAGGGGTTCTGTGGTTTTAAAATGTATTAAATTCAAGTAGTCATTCAAGTGTAGTAATAATTTTAATGGTTATTTCTTTAAGTATTTTCTAAAGAAAGCTTAGCATAAGGATAGCTTTAGAAGTACTTTCTCAATCTTTCCATTTTACAGATGACGAATCAGAAATTTATCTAGAGCTTTCACATAAATGTTGAAAGTCACACAGTTGGTAGAAGAACCAAGACCTAAATCAAGACTTTTTTTTACGCATTTTGAAATTTCTTTTATATTAAAAATAATTTCTATTTTTCACTCCAGACAATCTTAGAGTCATTAGTATGTTAGTATGTCAATGTATAATATACTGTATTATTCAAGGTTCTACAGAGAACAAGAACCGATAGAAGATGGGTGTGTGTGTGTTTGAAAGAGAGAGAGAGGGAGAATGAGAGACAGAGAATAAGAGAGAGAGAAGGAAAGAGCATGAGAATAAAGAATTGGTTTGTATACTATAGATTCTGTGAAGACCCAAGATCTACAGTCAAAAGCTGGAGACCAAGAAGAGCCGAGGGTGCAATTCCAATCACTGTCTGATTCCCCAAATCAGAGAACCAGGTAAATCAATGGAGTAAGTTCTAGTCCAAAAGCCAGCAGGTTTAAGACCTAAAAAGAGTCAAATTTTCTGTTTGAGTCCAAAGGCAGCAGAAAAATAAATGTTCCAGCTCAGAAAGACAGCAGGAGTTTCCTTTTAGCTCTTTTGTTCCATTCAGGTTAGTTGGTTAAGTGCCCAGTTAACTGGATGAGGCTCACCCACACTGAGGTGGGCTATCTGCTTTATTTAAGATACTTAGTCCAACATTGATCTTATCCAGAAACATACTCATAGGTGCACACAGAAGAATGTTTGATCAAATGCTGGTGCATCCTATGGTCCAGTCAGGCTGACAATAAATAAATAAATAAATAAATAAATAAATAAATAAACCATCATGCATTCTCAGGACTAAAGTGAGGTGGACATAGAAGTATTTCCTGAGCATTTTTATTTAAAAAAAATCCATCTTTCTGAGAACCAATTCCCAAAACCAACATTCTAGAGAACATATTTGAAAGTTGTCGCTCAAGACTTTAGAGACCGTTACTACACATCATCCTCCCTTCATAACGTTTGAAATGTTTGTTCTTCATTACTTTTTGAATCAATATTTCTTCAGAAAGCAAGAAAATTAGTAGAACCTATTAGAATGGAGGGGCTTTCCGTTTTAAGTAACTATAGTATTATTGCAATAATGGTCTCAAATTTGTTCATACCTCTCTGTGCCAATGTTCTCAGTGGTCCCCTCACACACTGATACTAGATTTGGACATGTTACTTTCTCTTACTGAATAAGCAGAATCAAGGAGACACAAGAAAAGACTTAAAAAGTGACTGAACACTGTGATTTTACTTGTTTTGCTGATTTTGGAACCTTTCTAGATGATACAGAGGATGGCCCAGTCTTACCCTTCACCCAGGCTAATAGCTAGCCAACCTTCAGAGCTGTGACATCTAGGTGACCAGCAGTTGACTGAAAATGCTAGAGTAAGTCTGGTCAACCTAAGTCAACATGCTGTTTTAAGCCAGTAAGTCTTACGGAGACTTTTCACAAAGAGTTTGGAATTAAAAGACATTATTCTACCAAGTTCTGGCTATGTGACTCAGCTTCTGAAAATCTTGTTTCTCTCTCTTTAAAGTTAAAACAAATTAAGAAATACTAAATAATGTTGCTTTAATAAAGCACATCATGAATTTAGAGACTGTTTTGGAAGTTCTAAGCACTATACACATCCATTATTATTTTGTAACTCAGCTTCTGAAAACCTTGTGAGAATTTATCTGTTGTTACTATTAATTATCTCAATGCTCGCTATCATTGATATTATTTGTATTACGTTATTTGCTTCCAATCAACCCAGTCCCAAAGTTATGCAGATTATTTGGTCCCTTTGCCAGACTTATATAGACCTGACCCCTAGGACAAGGCAAAAAGACTGTTAAGAATGGACATAAAACCAGAATTTGGTGGGCCTTGTCCAGTGAGCCTCTTATGTTGTCTACATGGATCTTTGGTGGACATCTTCAGCAAATCCAGTAAACGTAGAAACTCTTGCACAAAATAAAAAACTCCAAGGACAGGCCCGGTCAGGCTTTCTACTGCATGGCAGAAAGAGAGGCTGACTTGAGCCACCTCTTGCCGTATGGTATTATGAGCATCTTGCATATGTTGATTTTTCTCCGCTTCAGTTTCTTTATCTACTAAAGTAGGAAACTATTGTATAGTATCATTGCGAGAATGATATTAGCACCCATATAATGATGCATAAAACTAATTTCTCTCTAGGTTCAAACCTCTAATTCCTTCTCAGAATTCTAATTTTATTTTTTTATTTATTTTTTTAAATGTTTTATTTATTTTTGATACAGAGAGAGACAGAGCATGAGAGGGGGAGGGGCAGAGAGAGAAGAAGACACAGAACCAGAAATAGGCTCCAGGCTCTGAGCTAGCTGTCAGCACAGAACCCGACGCAGGGCTCGAACCCAGGAACGTGAGATCTGACCTGAGCCGTAGTCAGAGGCTTAACCGACTGAGCCACTCAGGCACCCCTCAGAATTCTAATTTTAAAAATTACATTTTTAGGGGTACCTGGGTGGCTTGGTTGAGCATCCAATTCTTGATTTTGGCTTAGGTAATGATGCCAGAGTCGTGGGTTCAGGCCCCATGTGAAGCCTGACTGCTTAAGATTCATTCATATTCATTCATTCATTCATTCATTCATTCATTCATTCATTCTCTCTCTCTCTCTCTCTCTTCCTTCCTCTCTCTCCTCCCTCCCTCCCCTTCCAATCTTTTACCTCCTCCCTCACTCCACCTCTCTACTGCTCATGCTCTTTTCACTCTCTTTAAAAATAAAAAGTAAAAAACTATACATTTCTATTATAGTGCACACTCAACATTTTAGGAAAAAGTTAAGCCAATTTAATTTTTACTTTACTTTTTAATTTACTGACACATCCATCTCAGGAAAGTTATTTACTGACATAGCTTTGGAAAAGTAGATTCTTTAAGATGCTGAGGTTGCCTCCAAAACAGATAATTGAACACTGTCTGATTTCACTATCAAGATAGCCAATATGGTAGTAGTAATGGAAATTCAAAAGTTATAAATAGATTTCCAATCTAGAATACCTCATTAAACTTATTTTCTTTTTATATTACCTGACAAAAAAAATGGAAAAAAAATACTGATTTCCCTGGTTGCAAAATTAATCCAATTATTTTATAACAAGTCAATTTGCATATAAAAGAAGGGCTATGAAATGAAAAAGCTGTTTATTAGTGGATATTGTAGTATGAATTTAGATTGAAATTTAACACAGATTTTAAGGGAAGGAAATGTACATAAAATATACATAAATCATTATGTACAGTCGTAAAAAGTATCTCTCTTTTTTTTAAATTCCAGTGTAGATAACAGATGGCATTATATTAGTTTCAGATATACAATGTAGTAATTAGAACAATTGTATACATTACTCAGTGCTCATCATGATAAACGTATTCTTAATCCCCATCAACTATTTCACCCTTCCCCCTACTCACCTCCCCTCTGGTAACCACTAGTTCCTTCCTCTATAGCTAAACGTCTGTTCTTTTGGTTTATCACTTTTTTCTTTGTTTTCTTTTTATAAATTCCACAGGTGAGTAAAATCATATTGTATTTGTCTTTCTCTCATAGACTTATTTCACTTACATTATACCATCTAGATTCATCAATGTTATTGCAAATTCCAAGATTTCCTCCTTTTTATTACTGAATAATTTCTATTTTATATACCATTTTTTTACTTATCTATCGATGGGCACTTCAACAATTTACATGATTGGACTATTGTAAATAGTGCTAAAATAAATATAGGGGTGTACATTTTTACTTTGAATTAGCGTTTTCATTTCTTTGGATAAATACCCAGTAGTGAATTTACTGGATCATATTAGAATACTATTTTTAATTTTCTGAGGAACCTCCATACAGTGGCTGCATCAACTTGCATTACAAACAACAGTGCACAATGGCTCCTTTTTCTCCACATCCTCACCAACAGCCATTATTTCTTGTGTTTTTACTGACAGATGTAAAGTGTATCTCATTGTGGTTTTGATTTGCATTTCCCTGATGGGTGATACTGAAAATCTCTTCATATGTCCATTGGCCATCTGTATGTCTTCTTTAGAAAAATGTTCATGTCTTCCGCACATGTTTAAATAGAATTATTTGTTCTTTTTATATTGAGTTGTATAAAGTCTTTATATATTTTGGATATTAACCCTTTATTGAGTATGTTACTTGCAAATATCTTCTCCAATTCAATAGTTTGTCTTTTAGTTTTATTAGTTATTTCCGTTGGTGTGAAGAAACTTTTCATTTTGATATAGTCACAACAGTTTAATTTTGCTTTTGTTTCCCTGGCCTCAGGAGACCTCTAGAAAAATGTTGCTATGGCTGATGTCAGAGAAATTACTGCCTGTGCTCTCTTCTAAGTCTTTTATGGTTTCAGTCCTCAGCTTTAGGTCTTTAGCCCATTTTGAGTTCATTTTTGTGAACAGTGTAAGATAGTGGTCTAGTTTTATTCTTTCACATGTTGCTGTGCAGCATCCCAATGCCATTTGTTGAACAGATTGTCTTTTTCCTATTACATATTCTTGCCTTCTTTGTTAAAGATTAATTGGCCATTTAATTGTGAGTTTATTTCTGGGCTTTCTAACCTTTCCACTGATCTATACATCTATATTAGTGCCAGTACTGTACTGTTTTAATCACTACAGCTTTGCAGCTGAAATCTGGGATTGTAATACCTCCAACTTTTTCTTCATTTTCAAGATTTCTTTGGCTCTTTGGGGTCTTTTGTGGTTCCACACAAATTTTAGGATTAGTTGTTATAGTTCCGTGAAAACTGCTGTCAGCATTTGATAGGGATTACATTGAATTTGCAGGCTGCTTTAGGTAGTAGGACATTTAAGAAAATAAGTCTTCTTCTAATCCATGAGCACAAAATATCTTCCCATTTGTTTGTATTGTCTTCAATTTCCTTCATTTTTGTTTTAGAGTTTTCACAGTATAGGTCTGTCACCTCCCTGGTTGAGTTTGTTCCTAGGCATTTTATTCTTTGTTATGCAATTGTAAATTGGATAATCTTCATAATTTCCATTTCTGCTGTTTATTATTGTATGGGAATGCAACAGATTTCTACATATTCATTTTTTAGCCTGTGACTTCACTGAATTCATTTATTAGTTCTAGTAGTTTTTTGGTAAAGTCTTTAGGATTTTCTATATATGGCATACATATTAAAATATATAGCATATATATCCTATATATAGTATTTATATATATCATATTATGTCATCTGCAAATAAAAAGCTTAACTTCTTCCTTACTAATCTGAATGCCTTTTATCTACTCTTTCTCATCTAATTGCTGTGGCTAGGATTTCTAGTATTTTGTTAAACAGAAGTGGTGAGAGTAGACATTCATGTCATGTTCCTGATTTTAGTGGAAAAGCACCAAGTTTTTTCCCAGTAAGTATAATGTTAGCTGTTTTTCATATGTGGCCTTTATTACATTGAGGTATAGCCCCTCTAAAACTCCTTTGTTGAGGCTTTTCATCATGAATAAATGTTGTACTTTGTCAAATGCTTTTTCTGAATATAGTGACATGATCACATAGCTTTTATCTTTTCTCTTGTTGATGTGATATATCACATTGATACATTTGTGAATACTGACCCACCATTGCATCCCAGGAATAAATCCCAGTTGATTGTGGCAAATGATTTTTTTTAATGTATCGTTGGGTTCTGTTCTGATATTTTGTTGTGGATATTTGCATTTATGGTCATCAGAGATATGGCACAGTTCCTTTTTTTTTTTTTTTTTTTTTTTGTAGCATCTTTACCTGATTTTGGTACCAGGTTAATCCTTGCCTCATGGAATGAATTTGGAAGCTTTCCTTCCTCTTCTATTTTTTTAAATAGCTTTAGGAGTATAGGTATTAAATCTTTAAATATTCAGTAGAATCTATCTGTGAGGTTGTCTGGCCCTGGACTATTGTTTCTTGGGATGTTACTCATTCGATTTCATTGCTGTTAATCAATCTGTTCAAAATTTCTACTTCTTCCTGATTCAGTTTTGGGAGGTTATGTTTCTAGGAATTTAACAATCTTTTCAATTTGTTGGCATAAAATTTTTCAGTCTAACGCTCTCCCAACTGAGCTATTTCGGTGGAGTGTTGGCATAAAATTTTTCATAATATGCCCTTAAAATTCTTTGTGTTTCTGTGTTGTTATTTCTCTCCTTTAATTTTTTATTTTGAGTATTTTTTTTAATGAGTCTGGCTAAAGGCTTATTAGTTTAGTTGATTTTTCCCAAGAACCAGGTCCTTGTTTCACTGATCTGTTCTATTGAGTTTTTGTTTGTTTTTTAGTTTCTATTTTATTATTTTTTCTAATATTTGTCATTTCCTTCCTTCCACTGGTTTTGATATTCATTAATTCTTTTTCTAGCTGTAAAATTAGATTTTTTATTTGAGTTTTTTTTTTATTTCTTAAGTTAGGCCTGTATTGCTATAAACTTCCCTCTAAAACAGCTTTTGTATATCCCAAAGATTTTGTGCCATTGGGTTTTAATTTTTGTCTTCACATAATTTTAGATCACCTCTTTGATTTCTTGATCATTCATTGCTTAGTAGCATATTATTTGACCTCCATGTATTCATGCTCTTTCCAGATGGTTATTTTTAGGGGGAAGGGAGGGGGTGTTGATTTCTAGTTTTATACTGTTGTGGTCAAATGGGATGCATGGTTTGTCTTTGATCTTTTTGAATTTGTTACTTCTTTTGAGGCCTAACATGGGATCTGCTCTGGAGAATATTCCACGTGCACTTGAAATGACCTGTATTCCAATGCTTTAGGCTAATGTTCTGAAAATATCTGTTTGGTTTATCTGGTCCAATGTGTCAAAGCCACTGTTTCCTTGTTGATGTTATGTTTATAAATCTAGATTTCTGCCTCATTCTCTAGATTTGTGAAGTTTCCAGCTATTTCTTCCAATTTTCTGTCCTTTTTTCTTTTTCTTCTCCTTCTGGCATCCCTATAATGTAAATGTTATTATGCTTGATGGTGTCACTGAATTCTCTTAATCTATTTTCATTTTTTTTAATTCTCCCTCATGATTGGCTTTCTGCTTTCCATTACTCTGTCTTCCAATAGTTAATCTATTCTTTTGCTTCCTCTAGTCTATTTATTCCATCCAGTTCAGTTATTTAGTCCTTTTTTTAATGTTTCTAAGTCTCACTTAGTTCCTTCACTCTTTTCTCAAGTCAATTGAGTATATTTATGACCATTACTTTAAGTTTTCTACCAGGCATATTACTTATCTGTTTCATTTGGCTCACTTCCTGTGTTTTTTGTTCTATTCATTCATTTGGGACTTATTTCTCCTCTCATTTTGTCTAATTCCTTATGTCTATTTCTATGTGTTAGGAAAGTCAGCTTTGTTTCCTGCTTTTGAAAGTAGGAGCCTTCAGAAGAACAGGGCATATAGGGCCCTGCAATGCAATGTTTTCTGTTCAGTGGAATCTGACACTTCAGGGATATTTCTTCTACGTTTTGGAAGTGCCCTACTATTGCAGCTGAGCCACTTTTGCCTTCAGCCCAGTTGTCTGCAACTGCTCTTGATGCCTGTTGCGGGTAGGGTTAGTTCCCTGTGTTGTTAGTGAGGCAGTCTGGGGCTACCATGGGCTTGAATTGAATCAGACCAGGTGTTTGCCAGTGATTTGGTAACATCAAGTTGCAAGGTGTTCTCTCCAGGCATCATGAGAAGCTTTTATTGGTGGGCAGGGTCTGCAGTCAGACCATATGTCTACCCCCAGCCTCCTGTTGGACCAAAGTTAGACTGGTGTGTGTGTGGTTATCTTCTTCAAGGTCAAGTGCCATTTTGAATTGGTGCTGTCCACTGTCAGGACTCCTTGCACATTGTCAGACTCATGGCACCACTTTGTATGGGCTCTAGCCAAGGGCATATTAGAACATTATGTCCACTGAAGAACACAGGGGTGGCCTTGCAGTGCTATTACCAAAGTTTGGCAGGTCTTCTGTGAGAAGGGATATGGAGCTGCCTTAAAGAACTCCCACTACAGCACTGGAGTGGGGTGGCAGGAGAGTTGGTGAAGGTGTTGAGTGCAGTAACAGTAAGGCATCTACAGCCACCCAGGAAAACTTCTACCATGACTGACTACATGAAAAGGGCAGATCCACAGAAGCACATAAGAGCAAGCTAGGTGGATAGTGTTGGTGCTGACCTGGTTCCCACAGATGTATGTGTATCTAGGGTATGGCAGTAGAAGGGAAATGGTGCTACCAGCTATTTTGGTCTTGGGGATGTCTCCCAAAGATCACCTCCTCTCCAACATATGCCCTAGGTAAAGAAATCTTCTCCCCCATATGCCCTAGGAATTTTTCAAACTGCTACTGCTATACTATATCTCTGTGGGGCTCTTTGTTGTGGTGCCTCTTTAAGAGTGGGAACTAAGTTTTCCAAGCCCTCCAGGTCCTCCCAGAGCTAAATCTGTTTATTTTTTTTTTAAAGGGAGAGGAAAAAGCGAGAAAAGTCTGCTGATTTTTGGTGCTACAGATGTTAAGTCCCACTGATTATAAGAATTCTAAAAATGAGACCCTTTTGGTTTTTTTACTTTATTTTTATGTGTTTTTGTTTTTTTTGTTGTGTGTGTGTGTGTGTGTGTGTGTGTGTGTGTGTGTTTTACTTATTTTTGAGGGACAGAGAGAGACAGCATGATCAGGGGAGGGTCAGAGAGAGAGAGAGACAAAGAATCCAAAGACAGGCTCCAGGCTCTGAGCTAGCTGTCAGCACAGAGACCGACATGGGGCTCAAAGCCAAGAACTGTGAGCTCATGATCTAAGCTGAAGTCGAACGCTTAACTGACTGAGTCACCCAGGCGCCCCTAGACCCTTCTGGTCTTTAGAAACAAATGTTATGGGGTTCATTTTCCTGATGCCAGAGGTGACTGGAGTAGGAGTCTGTTCCTCGCCTCTCTCTATATACCTGCCACATTCCTCCTCCATTACTTTAAAAGGTGTGTAAGAGAATTATTATTTTTGTTTATTGAATTTTTTCAATTAAGAATGAAATTGAAAAATAAAAAAAAGAATGAAATTGAATCAGTAATTTAAAAATCCCCAACAAACAAAAGTCCAGGACCAGGTGGTTTCACAGATGAATTCTACCAAACATTTAAAGAGTTGATACCTAGTTTCCTGAAACTACCCAAAAATAGAAGAAAAGCTTCCAATTTCATTCTATGATGCTGACATCACCGAGATATCAAAACCAGATAAAGACCCTAAAAAATTAAGCCAATATCTCTCATAAACATAGATATAAAAATCCTCAACCAAATAATAGCAAACTAAATCTGACAGTAAATTTTAAAAAAACGATTCACCACAATCAAGGATTTATTCCAGGGATACAAAGGTGTCAGTGTTCACAAATTAATCAATGTGATTCATCACATTAACAAGGGAAAGGATAAAAACCATATAATCATCTAAATACATGTAGAATAATCATTTGACAAAATACATTCATTCACGATTAAAAAATAATCTCAGTCAGGCAGAGAAGGACAGATACCATATGTTTGCACTCATAGGTCTAACAGGAAAACAGGAGAAACCTAATGGAGGACCTGGGGGAGGGCAAGAGGGAAAGAGAGTTGGGGAGAGAGAGGGATGCAAAACTTGAGAGACTATTGAATGCTGAAAATGAACTGAGGGTTGAAGGGGGAGGGGGGTAAAGAGTTGGTGGTGATAGAGGAGGGCACTTATGGAGAAGAGCACTGGGTGTTGTATGGAAACCAATTTGACAATAAACTATTTAAAAACATAAATACACACTAAAAAAATCTCAGTAAAGGGGGTTTAGAGGGAATATAATAAACATAATAATGTTTGTATATAATAATCCATAACTAATATCATACTCAATAGTGAAAAACTGTTTCCTCTAAGATTAAGAACAAGACAAGGATATCCACTCTCACCGCTTTTATTCAGCATAGTACTGGAAGTCCTGCTGCAGCAATCAGACAAGAAAAAGAAATAAAAAGCATCCAAATTGATAAGGAAGAAGGCAAACTTTCACTATATAGAAAAAACACCAAAAAACCTGAGAACTAATAAAGGCATTTAGTAAAATCAGAAGATATAAAATTAATATACAGAAATCCACTGCATTTCTACACATTCATAACAGAGTTGCAGAAAGAAATTAAGAAACCAATCTAATTTACATTTGCATCAAAAATAATAAAATGCTTAGAAATAAGCTTAACCAATGAAGTTAAATACCTATACTCAAAGTTATAAAACACAGATGAAAGAAATTGATGATGACATAAATAAGTGGAAGGATAGTCCACACTCATGGATTGGAAGAATCAATATTGTTAAAATGTCCATACTACTCAAAGCAATCTGCAGATTCAATGCAAACACTATCAAAATACCAAGAGCAATTTTCACAGAACTAGAACAATACTATAATCTTCATGACACCACAATAGACCCTCAATGGCCAAAGCAATCTTGAAAAATAACAACAAAGTTGGAGGTATTACAATTCCAGATATTAAGATATACTACAGAACTGTGGTAATCAACAGTATGGTACTGGCATAAAAATGAACACATAAATCAACAGAAGAGGATACAGACCCCAGAAATAATCCCACACTTATATGGTCAGTCTATCACAAAGAAGGCAATGGGAAAAGACCATCTCTTTAACAAATAGTGTTGGGAGAACTGGACAGCAACATGCTAGAGAATGAAACTGGACCACTGTCTTACACCAGACACAAAAATAAACTCAAATGGATTAAAAACCGGAATGTGCAACCCGAAACTGTAAAACTTGTATAAGAAAACATGGGCAGTAATCTCTTTGCCATAGGCTCTAGCAATATTTTTTCTAAATACATATTTTTAGGCAAAAAAAAAAAAAAACAAAGCAAAAATAAGTTATTGGAAACACACACACACATTTTGTACAGCAAATGAAACCATGAACAGAATGAAAAGTCACCATATGGAATGGAAGAAGACATTTGCAAAGCATAAGTCTGACAAGAGGCTATTATCCAAAATATAGAAAGCGTATTCAACACACACACACACACACACACACACACACACACACACACTTAAAAATCCAATTAAAATTGGGCAAAGAACCTGAATATTTTTCCAAAGAAGACACACAGATGACCAACAAAGATATGAAATGATGTTAAACGTAATGAGTTACCATGGAAATACAAATGAAAATAATAATTATCACCTTATATTTATCAGAATAGCTAGAATCAAAAGGACAAGAAATAACAAGTGTTGGCAAGAATATGGAGAAAATGGAATTCTGATGCACTGTTGGTGGTAATGTAAATTGGTGTACCCACTGCGATAAATGGTGTAAAAATTCCTCAAAAAATTTAAAGTAGAAATACCATATGATCCATTAGTGCCAGTACTGTGTACTATTGTGTACAAAAAAAGCACTAATTTGAAAAGATATATGCACCTGTATGCTTACTTTAGTATAATTTATAATAGCCAAGATATGGAAGCTACCTATTAATTTTTCACATATGATATTTCCATCTGATTAACCTTACAGTGTTTACTTTTTATTCTCACTACTGTTTCTTTGATGTTCTTTGCCATTTTCCTTATCAATTTAGAATTTTCTTCTTTATCTATTTGATCTTCCCTCAACATATTAATTATTTTATATGGTAACTGGGTACATACAGCACAGTCATATTTCCTATTCTTAAAATCAAAAATGGGAAAATGAACACCCAGAGGCATACCAGCTCTTACAAGTAGTCGCCACCTACCTACCACCATCTGGTGTCAAAGCCAATAATTTAATATTTCTAAGTTTCATGGTGCTGCTGGAGGCTTGTGTGTTGTTTGGCTGAAGTAACCACACCAAAACCACATTTTGTTGAAGGTGTTAACACACCTGCTAGAGACTGATTCACTATGTTCTCCCAAAATTCATAGGTTGAAAACTTAATCCTGAGGTAATAGTGTCTAGGATGTAGGGCTGTGGGAGGTTATTAGATCAGAAGTCTGGAGATCTTATACATGGGACACGTGACCTACTCAAGGAGGTCCCTCGTCCCCTCCACCATGTGAGGACATAACAAGAAACAGTAGGCTGAGATCCAGATGAGGGGATTCACGTGAAGCTGATCATGCTGGAATCTCGCACGCTTGGACTTCCAGACTACAGAACTGTGAGAAATAAATATCAGTTGTTTAAAAGCCTTCTAGTCTGTGGTATTCTATTATAGAAGCCCAAACTGACTAAAATAACACTGAAGAATATTAATAATGGATAAATCAAGTTGATACATATTTTATTTTTGTATACATTATAACTATAGAAATGAAAATGGGACTTAATTCTATTAATTCTCAATTCCGAGAATGTTTCCACTAGAGCTATTTAAAATATTTTGATATTATGCTTCTTTCAATTTTTGTATTTGCTTTTTATTGCTATGCAACAAATTAACACAAACGGAGGTGCAAAATAACATGCATTGGGGAGCCTGGGTGGCTCAGTCAGTTGGGCGTCTGACTTCGGCTCAGATCATTTCACAGTTCATGGGTTCAAGCCACATATCAGGCTCTGTGCCAACAACTAGCTCAGAGCCTGGAGCCTGTCTTCTAATTCTGTGTCTCCCTCTCTCTCGGACCTCCCCCCCCACCACTGTGTCTCTCAAAACTAAATAAAACATTTTTTAAAAACATGCATTAATTAGTTATGGTTCAAAAGTCAGATGTCGGCTAGCTGGGATGTCTGCTCAGGGACTCACTAGTTGAAGTCAAGATGTTAGCTATCCCTATATTTTCGTTTAAGTCTCTGTATTTTCTTCTAATTTTACTGGTTTTGGGTATATTTCAGTTCATTGTAATTATCGAACTGGAATCTCTATTTCCCTCTGAATAACCATTCTCAGTCTTAGAGAGCACCTTCAATTTCTTACATGCAGCCGTATAATAGGCAGCTCACAGTATGGATTTTGCCTCTTCAAGGTCAGCAGGAGAAACCTCTTCTGCTTATAATCATTCTGACCCCTTTTAATGGCTCATATGATGAAATTAGGATGAACCAGGATAATCTCTCTTTTGAATACCTCAAAATCACTGATTAGGAACCTTATTTACATCTTTAAAATCCCTCTGCTATACAACGTAACATAATCACATGAGTAATACCACATCATAGCGCAAGTTGCTCTTAAAGGAGGAGGTGAGATACCGAGCATGTATACCATCTTGGTGGAATCCTGAGGGCGAATTTAGGATCTGCCTACCAGTGCTTTAATCTGCATATTTTGAAATTTTTTAAAGTTTGTTTGTTTGTTTATTTATCTTTAGAGAGAGAAAGAGCACCTAGGCACACAAGTGAGAAGTGGAGGGGCACAGAGAAAGGGAGAGAGAGAATTCCAAGCAGGTTCCATGCTGTCAGCACAGACCCCAAAGCAGGACTTGATCTCATGAACCATGAGGTCATGACCTGAGCCAAAAAAAAAAAAAAATCAAGATTCGACTGAGTCACTCAGACACCCTGTGGATATTTTGAAATTTTAACTTCTTCTTTGCCAATTCTGATGCATTTTATTTCCTTTTGTGGTCTGATTGCTGATGCTAGGACTTCCAGCACTATGTTAAACAACAGTGGTGAGAGTGGACACTCCTGTCGTGTTCCTGATCTCAGGGGGAAAGCTCTCAGCTTTTCCCCATTGAGGATGATATTAGCTGTGGGCTTTTCATAAACTGCTTTTATAATGTTTAGGTAAGTTCCTTCCATTCCGACTTTCTCAAGGGTTTTTGATTAAGAAAGAGTGCTGTATTTTGACAAATGCTTTTTCTGCATCTATCGACAGGATCAGAATTGGCAAAAAAGAAGTCAAACTTTCACTTTTCGCAGACGACATGAGACTCTACATGGAAAACCTGGCAGACTCCACCAGAAGCCTTCTAGAACTGATCAATGAACTCAGTAAAGTTGCAGGGTACAAAATCAATGTACAGAAATCAGTTGCATTCCTGTACACCAATAATGAAGCAGCGGAAAGAGAAATCAAGAAACTGGTCCCATTCATGTTTGCACGAAAAGCCATCAAATACCTAGGAGTAAACCTAACCAAGGATGTAAAAGACCTATATGATGAAAACTATAGAAAACTTATGAAAGAGATTGAAGAAGACACCAAGAAATGGAAACACATTCCCTGTTCATGGATTGAAAGAATAAACATTGTGAAAATGTCATTACTACCCAAAGCAATCTACACATTCAATGCAATCCCCATCAAAATTGCACCAACATTCTTCTCAAAGCTAGAACAAACTATCCTCAAATTCGTATGGAACCACAAAAGACCCTGAATAGCCAAAGTTATATTGAAGAAGAAAACCAAAACGGGAGGCATCACAATCCCAGACTTTAGCCTCTACTACAAAGCTGTCATCATCAAGACAGTATGGTATTGGCACAAAAACAGACACATAGACCACTGGAATAGAATAGAGAGCCCAGAACTGGGCCCACAAAAGTACGGACAATTAATTTTTGACAAAGCAGGAAAGAGTATCCGATAGAAAAAAGACTGCCTCTTTAGCAGATGGTGCTGGGAGAACTGGACAGCAACATGCAGAAGAATGAAACTAGACCACTTTCTTACACCATACACAAAAGTAAACTCAAAATGGCTGAAGGACCTGAATGTGAGACAGGAAACCATCAAAACCCTCGAGGAGAAAGTAGGAAACAACCTCCTAGACCTCAACCGCAGCAATTTCCTACTTGACACATTCCCAAAGGCAAGGGAAATGAAAGCAGAAATGAACTATTGGGACCTCATCAAGATAAAAAGCTTCTGCACTACAAAGGAAACAGTCAAGAAAACTAATAGGCAACCGACAGAATGGGAAAAGATAGTTACAAATGACATATCAGATAAAGCACTAGTATCCAAAATCTACAAGAAACTCACCAAACTCCACACCCACAAAACAACTCAGTGAAGAAATGGGCAGAAGACATAAACAGACACTTCTCCAAAGAGGACATCCACATGGCCTACAGGCACATGAAACGATGCTCAACATCACTCATCATCAGGAAAACACAAATCAAAACCACACTGAGATACCACCTCACACCAGTCAGAGTGGCTAAAATGAACAATCAAGAGACTATAGATGCTGGAAAGGGTGTGGAGAGATGGGCACCCTCCTACACTGTTGGTGGCAATGTAAACTGGTGCAGCCGCTCTGGAGAACAGTGTGGAGGTTCCTCAAAAAACTATCCATAGAACTCCCCTATGACCCAGCAATAGCCCTGCTAGGGATTTACCCAAGGGATACAGAAGTGCTGATGCATAGGAGCACATGTACCCCAATGTTCATAGCGGCACTGTCAACAATAGCCAAAACATGGAAAGAGCCTAAATGTCCATCACCTGATGAGTGAATCAAGAAGATGTGGTATATATATATATACAATGGGGTACTACATGGCAATGAGAAAGAATGAAATCTGGCCATTTGTAGGAAAGTGGATGGACCTCAAGGGTGTCATGCTAAGCGAAATAAGTCAGGCAGAGAAGGACAGATACCATATGTTTGCACTCATAGGTCTAACAGAGCACGAGAAACCTAATGGAGGACCAGGGGGAGGGCAAGAGGGAAAGAGAGTTGGGGAGAGAGAGGGACGCAAACCTTGAGAGACTATTGAATACTGAAAACAAACTGTTTTTGTTGAAGGGGGAGGGGAGAAAAGAGGTGGTGGTGATGGAGGAGGGCACTTATGAGAAAGAGCACTGGGTGTTGTACGGAAACAAATTTGACAATAAACTATTTTACAAAACAAGAAAAAACAAGAAATTTTAACTTGGATGTTTATGATAACTGTTAAGCCACACAAACGCTGAGAATCAAAACAAAAATTTGGTTTCTAAGATGTACTCAGAAATTGCCACCTATACTGATCACATATGATTTAACTAGCTGAAGCAGTCAGAGATGGCCGTTTTCTCTGACTATATAAATAAAATTATTAGCATTTTGTTGAATTGTTTAAGCTACAGATATTTATATTTAGAGTCTGGTTAAGCATCTAGCCACATAAATCTCTTAAAGAAAAATATGAGACTGCAGATTTTAGTTATGGCATGTAAAGAGATTGAAAGTTTTCATGTCTTAGAATAAAAATTTGAATAAACTCAAAGTCGATGACTTTTTATCCTATCAGAGAACTGAGGTCTCACAGCAACTTGTCACCACAAAAGCTGGCTAGGAAAATACAGAGAGTCACAACTGAGATCTACTTAACTAGAACAGAAGATGTTGGAGTCACAGGCTGGTCAGCACATCAGGAAGCTGAACATGGACTGGCATGTGAATGAGCCAATCCTGGAAGCTGAAGTCATAGGGACCCCCTCACCATTTCTTAGGTTTTATCCTTAGGTTCTGTCCTAGGATCTCATAGTGAAGAGTCAAGAAAGATCCCCCTTGTTGCTCTTGCAGGAGGAAAAAAGACTAATTAGGAAACATAGAGCATTTTCCTTAACAAATACCTACTCTACAGGGGAAATGTTGTAACAGAGCCTTATCTCAGGTGGGGAAAGAGAACTCATCCCCTCTACTACCTGTAAGTTCCCTTATCTCACCAAAGAATTAGGGCAGGATGCTGTATACTGGAGAAACACTTGTGAAGTTCACATGAACCTAGAGATACAAGCCCACTAAATAACATTTAATCAGAAAATTATAGGACATTTTCCTTCTCTATCACCATCCCACAACACCAATGGGGTTATAATAAAATAGCAGAGGATTACCACTGATCCAACTACCATATAAGCTCTTCTTCAGATAAGTCCAAAGTCAAGAGCAAAGATAAAAATAAGGAATAGGAAGTCTCTGGCACCTATACCTACAGTAAACATTGAACATAGCCCAACTCTTAGCGAGATTAACATAAAACTGCATGCTATACACCTACTTACTTCAGTTTTAAGTTTCATGATGCAACGTAGCCAAAAAGTTACATTCACCAAGATAGATCATATTCTGGACAATAAAGAAACAACCAAACAAAAAGTAAAAAGTTAAAATTTAATGATTAAATTAATACTAAAATATGGAAGAATAGTAATCATACCAGGTATAGTCTCAGGAAATTGTCAAAATATTTGGAGATCAAAGAAAACACGGATCAAAGAAGCAGTCTGGAGGGAAATTCAGAATAGTGTGAACTAAATGATGATGAAAATACATTCTATGAAAATTTGTGGAATACAGTGAAAGCTATGCTTGGAAGAAAACATATAGCATTAAATTCATGTTCTAGAAAACAGATATCTAAAATCAGTGACCTAAGATTTCATCTTAGAAAACTAGATAACACAGAGCAATTAGCTTAAAGGAGGTTGAAAAAGGAAAAATGTCAGCAGAGAAAAATCAATGGAATTGAAACAAAAAATGAGGAAAACCAATAAAACTAAAAACTAATTATCTGATAAACAAATTGATAAACCTCTTGCCTAGCTAAGCAAAACTATGAGCAAGAGAGTAAGAGAAGTTCCAGTATCAAAAAAGAAGATTATATCATACAATTCAACAATGAAAAAATAAATGATTTTCAAGCCACTAAAAGACACAGATGAATGGTAAATACATATTGCTAAATTGAAGAAGCCTGTCTGAAAATCTTATATATAGGGTGATTCCAGTTATATGAATTCTGGTAACGCCCTAACTAAAAAGATGGTAAATAGGTCAGTAATGGCATTTGTTTAAAAAGATTTTAAAAATTGGGGAAATTTATTTTTTACAAGAATAAAACTATTCTATCTGGTACTGTAATGATGGATATGTAACATTATGCATTTGTCAAAACCCATAAACTGTTATGGCACAAAAGTAAACCTAAATGTATATAAACTTTTAAATAGTTTAGGAGATTGCAGGGCCCCATAATAGAGTGTAGTATATGACAAACCAAATTAATTATATTATAAATGTATGAAACAGCTTCACAGAAAAGATGTGAAGAAGAGTTGCTGACCAAATTTTGAAAATCAGCAAAATGTGTAAAATAAAGGCAAAAGGAACTGTACATAGGGCACTGTGCTATAGTTGATAGAGTTGTTTTCAACAGGGTATGGGTCAACAATTCTGACACCTCTATACATGTATACTAGTATGTAATAATTAACTAGATTGATAGAGCACTGACTGTTGAGAAGATGGTAAGAATGAGGTTTCTCACTGACTGTTGGAGTGAAAGATTACAAACAAGCAAAGGGAGAAGACCAGAAAGGTCTGGAGTTGGGAGACACCGAAATGAACATTAGTTTAATATTTATTAATATGTATCTATAGATATTTATAGATGTGTATTATTACACGCATAAATGTATTTCCTTGTTCTTTCAGCCGAGAGAGCCTGGAATTAGCAGCACCCTGGGAGCAATAAGCACAGTTAGACCCAGATCTTGGTTTCTAATACCAGTCTGCAATAAAAGATAGAAAGTCTTCTTGGAAAATGGATGGTTCTAGGGCTGGGTCAAGAAATATACAAATACAGCCTAAAGCATCTTGTAGTGCAAGGGAATAAGAAATTACTAAAAAGAAAAGAAAAGGAATAATGGGAGTATGTCAAAGAAACACAAGAGCCAAGAACATAAAAGAGCTCCCAATGGTCAAAACTATAACAAGTTGTATGACAAAATTAAGTAGTATTAGATTAAAATCAAAAGTATAAAGTAAGTTTTTATTTTTTATATATACTGATATAAATATCAGATACATATTGATATAGATGATTAAATAAATGTAGAAGAATTCTAAATAATTCATGTAGTTACTCTGCTCTCTAAGACATGGAGTATAACTCCCCACTCCTTAACTGTGTAGGCAGTGAATAGTTTCTTCCTCCTAGAAAACACAGCATGCAAAGGGAGGTGAAAGAGTAACTCCACAGTGGAGAAATCTGACAAGCACTACACAGCTTAAGTGATCAAGGTTATCAACAATGATGTCACATTGATACTACACATACTTTATGATTTAATGAAAATAGCATTTTACCTCTATGAGCTTCCACCCAAAAATGCATAACCCTAGTCCAATCATGAGATAAGCATAAGAAGATTTCAACTGATTCTACAAAATGCCAAATTATACTTCTCAAAAGTATAAAGGTCAAGAAAAACAATGAAAGTCTGTGATTGTCACAGCCAAGAGGAACCTTATTCAAAATGATTACTAAAGGTAATATGATATTCTGAATGAAACACTGGGATGAAAAAGAAGAAAGTGTTAGGCAGTTAGGCATGGGGGAGGAGGGATAAAGCAGATTCTGGTCACATCCTCAGAGCCACCTCTAAGACTTAACAGAACAGGAAAGACCTAGCCACACAGCTGGCTCAAAAGTGACAAGGATACTTCTATGAGCTAAGCAGGAGCACAAAAGGTGCAACTTGCCCTTAAGATCACCGCAAAAGCACATTAGAAACTCATAAATACACAATACATAAATAAATACGATTATAACAGAATGCATCATGGGTAGGCACATGTGCAGAAGCTAAAATGTTACATAAGCACCAGCTGCCAATCAAAACTGTCAATCAAAGCCAAATTTACACATGCGGAAAGCTGCTTAAAAGGAAGCAGCTAGAGCTTCTTGGGGCCACTGTAACTCTGGCATTGGCTCACTTTCTTGAAAGTGTGCTATACTTTTCTACTCAATACACTATTTCCCCATACTGGTTTCAGGTCTCCAATTCTTTGCTACCTCTGGGACAAGAACTTAGCACCTTGGGAGGAAGGGAGAAAGAGAGGAAGAGAGGGAGGGGAGGAGAGAAGAAAGGGAAAGATAGAGAAAGAATGAACAGTAGGGAAGTAGTAAGGGTATATGGGTAAAGCATGGACTTAATTAAACATTAATTAATTGTAACTAATATACCTTAAGATGTTAATAATAAAAGAAAATCAGTAAGAGGCATGTAGGAATACTCTATACTATCTTCACAATTTTTCTTAAACATTAAACTGCTTTAAAATGTAACATTTTTTAAAATGAAAAATATAATTTAAATAATCTATTATGGACTGATTGTTACCCCCCACCCCACAAATTCATATGTTGAAGCCCCTACCTCCCAATGTGGCTACATTTGGAGACTGGGTCTTTATGGAGGTAGTTAATGTTAAAAGAAATCATAAGGGTGTGGCACTTATCCCACAGGACTGGTATTCTTATAAGGAGAGGAAGAGACACCAGAACTCTCTTCCTCTCCCTCTCTCCAGACGCACGCAGAGGAAAGGTCATGTGAGGACACAACAAGAAGGCAGCCATATATAAGCCAGAAAGAGAGGTCTCTCCAGAAACTGATCTGCCAACCACTTGATCTGGGACTTCCAGCCTCTAAAACGATAAGAAAATAAATTTACTTTTTCCTTATGTTCATTTTATTTATTTATTTATTTTGAAAGAGGAAAAGAAAGCGTGTGCATGTGCACAAGTGGGGGAAGGACCCAGAGAGAAGGAGAGAAAGAGAATCCCAAGCAGCTCCTCCTGGCTAACATGAGCCAGATGTGGGGCTTCATCTCACAAACCTTGAGATCATGACCTGAGCCAAAACCAAGAGTCAGATGCTCAACCAACTAAGCCACTTAGACTCCCCAGAAAATAAATTTCTCTTATCTTACTTAGGCTACTCAACCTGTGATTCTTATTATGGCTGTCCAAACAGATGAATACACAGTCATTCACAGTGATATAAATTTAAGTACAGTAAGTTTGGAAAGAGATGCCAAAGACAACTTAGAGGATTGAAAGAAATATTCATTAAATATATTTGAGTTTATTAATAGATATGCTATTTGATATACAACAGAAAATAAAATAAAATGCATGTGCCAGTTGTCAAAAAACTGATTTTGAATTATGAACAAGCTTAGCATTCAAAGAAAAAACACTGTGCTTAAGCAGCGGCCCCAACAAACTCACCCAGCGTCTATTTGTGGGTTTTTAGCAATTCAAGGTGATGGGGTTATATTTAATATATTGCTTCATTCAAACAATGCATGCTATTTTTTAAAAATATAATAACTAGTGTTAGCAATAAGGTGAGCTACTCTTTGTAATTAGCCTTTGTAGTCCACTTAATTTGGAGATCAAATTATTACCCCACTTGTGATTTAGTGTTGTTTTTTTTCAAAATAGGGACTATTTCTATGTGCCTGTAACTTTGGATAAGCCTCTCATCTTCCTGCTATTTTGATCTGGATGAATACTCTTAAAAGGGAATATGAAGTAAATATAATCTCACCACCACCACCACCATCATTATGCATTTAATTCACACTTCTTATTTATGAGCAGTTACACCCTAATGAGAGCAATAGTCAATAGCAATAATTATAAAGTTATACTAAATTAATATGTAATAGTTTTGCTGGGTGCAAATTGAAATAACAATGCTTGGAGGTATAGTGACTGTCCATACTAAAAATATTAAATGCCTGTCCTGCTTTTTTGACTTAATTCAACAGAATCATCAAAATAATTTTCCATCTTACTTTAGAGAATGGATTTCAGAAAGAATTTCCACCCGCTTCAGAATCAACATTTGGAGGGTTTGCAAATCAGTTTTAATTATAGCTCTTCTCAAAGAAAAATGAAATTACATAAAAAGTTCATTTGACTAGGAACAACATAAAGCTACTAACTTATTGGACTCTACCTACTGAAAGCACGATTCTTAATAACCTTAGTTAAACATCAACATATTTTACTAACTAAAATATCCAATAATTGGGGCTTAGAACACTAAAATTATTCATAAAAAATACACACTGAAAAATCAGATTACAGATCACCATTTTATGTCCTGGCTGATACTTCTCTGAGGTAGAATGTAAGTTCTTTGGTGGAAGGGTTCTTTGTTTTATCTACTAATTTATCCTTAGTACTAGAAAAGCACTGACATATAATAGGCAGTCAGTAAATACTTGCTTAATGAATGAACCTGATCATTATGACTTTTATGCACAAAAAATGAACTTGAAAATTTTATATTTTTTCATCTGAATAGACATTTTTCTAGGAAAGATATATAAATGGCCAACAGGTATATGATAAGTTGCCCAACATTACTAATCATTAGGGAAATGCAAATATAAACCACAATAAGTCCCCTCACAACTGTTAGAATGGCCATTAATAAAAAGAAATAAGTTTGGGCAGGGATATGGAGAACAGAAAACCCTTGTGCACAGTGGGTAGGTATGTAAATGGGTATAGCCATTGTGAAAAACAGTTTGGAGGTTTCTCAAATAATTAAAAATAGAACTACCATAAAACCAGGGGCCTCTGGGTGGCTCAATTGGTTAAGCATCCAACTCTTGGTTTGGGCTCAGGTCATGATCTCATGTTCTGTGAGTCTGAGCCTCGCATCAGGCTCTGCACTGACAGTGTGCAGCCTACTTGAGATTCTCTCTCTCTCCCCCTCTCTCTGCCCCTTCCCCCACTGTGCTGTCTCTGTTTCTCTCAAAATAAATAAAAATTTTTAAAAAGGAACTACCATATGACCCAGAATTCCTACTCCTGAGTATTTATCCAAAGAAAATAAAAACTCTAACTCAAAAAAGTATTTGCCCCCTCCCATGTGTTCATTGCAGCACTGTTCACAATAGTGAAGACATGGAAACAACTAGAGTGTCTATTCATATATTGATGGAGGGATGAATGGAGAAATAAGATATGATATATACACACACACAAATGTATTTCCATATATACATGCAAATCTGTTTATAATATTTATATACACATTTATATATATCATATACATTAAGCCATATAAAGGAAGAAAATTCTGCCATTTGTGACAACATGGGTCAATTTTGAGGTCAGTATTCTAATTGAAATAAGTCAGACAAATAACGAACAAATACTTTGTAACCTCATTTATATGTGGAATCTTAAAAAAAAAAAAATCTAACTCATTGAAACAGAACAGACTGGTGGTTTCCAGAGGCAGAGGGTATAAAATTCTAAGTCTTTTTCATTTCTTCTTTTTCATTTTCATTTCAATATCTTGAAAAAGACAAATTCCATAACACAGATAGTATAGATCCATATTATTTTGTAGCCACTAAAAATAAAATTGTAAGCTAGATCAAAAACAAGGCTAAGCTCAGATCATAGTTTGGCTGTCTTATTATGTTCTTTGACAACCACTTATAAACTGAGAACCACTTTTCTAAGATCTACAAAAACCAAAAGGTAGGCAAACAGAACAATGAACAATTTAGAAATTTTACTAGATGAAGATTTAGCTCTACTTAACTTACTGAGTGATTGTCAGGTAGCAGTGAATATGACTTATTCTTTGTTGCTCCAGAGAGTATAACCAATTTTAAAGGCAGTTTTGAAATCAATATATGGAATATTTAACCGCTATAGCTGTAGATTTATAGAGTACCCACTGGTAGAGGAAGAGTCCCTGATACTGGATTTAATCAAGATATGTTTGACAAGGAAGCTTGATAGAGACTTGAATAAATATTTATGAAAACCATTTGTAGCCCTAAAAGCCCATGAGACTACATTTCTTTCCACAAAAATACAACAACCATCTATTTTGCTACTCTAGAGTCAGAAAAGCACTAGACTTGGTATGATATGTCTTTAGTTGAAGTACTTACTCTGCATACTAATTTTGAGATGCTGGATTAGGATTATATTTGGAAAATTTTATACATTCTTTGGAGAACAGTAAGTGAAAATTTGTACATATAAATTCTAAAATAGGATATAAATTATATAATGAAATGAACCATTTAATAAGCATCTATGTACAATATTCCCTTATTTTCCAAATATCAATTTAGTATGGCTACTTGAGGCGAGGAAACAAACTGATCTCAAGAGATACAGCAGTAAACAAGTACAGTACAACCCTCATTGATCAAATAGACTATAAGGTGTTCCCCATGATCCCGTCATTCTAATACATACTACAAAGAAGACTAAGGTTCATAGCACGTAATAACTTGACAAGGATTACTATCGGGTAGAACAGTCACATTAAAACCAGGTTCACAGCGGTGCCTGGGTGGCTCAGTTAAGTATCTGTATCTTGATTTCAGCTCAAATCATGATCTTATAGTTTGTAGGTTTGAGCCCCACATCAAGTCAGACTCAGACTCTGCACAACAGTGCAGAGCCTGCCTGAGATATTCATTCATGCATTCATGCTCGCTCTCTCTCTCTCTCTCTCTCTCTCTCTCCCCCTGCTCTTCCTCCTCTCGTGTGTGATCTCTCTCTCAAAATAATTCTTTTTTAAAATAAAGATTAGAACCAGATTGATATAGTTTCAAACCCCCTCTATGTAAAGTCTGTCCAAAAACTCCATAGGGTATAGTCAGGAAAGAGCTTTATTTATTTTCTGGAAATATAATATGCACATAGAAAAATAAATGTCTTGTATGTGTACAACTCAGTTGTACTGTCAAAGACTGTTTATCCAAGTAAAAAAAAAACTAATTACTTAATAATATTACCAAGAAGAGCCCCTCCTGTCCCCTACCATCATAACACCCCTGCTCCTAAGGATAGCTGCTATTCTGACTTCTAACAACATAGAGGTGCTTTACCCTGGATTTGTAGGTTATACAGCTGAAACCATGAGGTGTGTATTCTTTTATGTCTGGCTTGTTTTGCTCAACTCTGTCTGTAAAATTAATTTAATGATGATACCACAATTTGGTTTTTTTCTATACTACTGTCTATGGATATTTGGCTAGTTTGTTTTTGCTGGTTACAAATAGAAAATATGAACACTGTTCATATCAACACTATTTCAGTTATACTGTGTATATGCCTAATAGACTTCTGGTCCTGAGAGTATGCATATGTTTACTTTTGAGACATATTATCAGATAGTTTTTCAATGTGGACATAGCCATATCCACTCCCACTAGCAATTCAAGAGTTTGGGCATTCTAATTTTCTACAAACACTTGGTATTTACCATCTTTTTTTTTTTACTTTTAAGCAGTATGATGTGTGTAGAGTAGTATCATATGTCATGTATATATTCATGATGATTGATGAAGATCAACATGTTTTCAGGTACTTATTGGCCATTTGTATATAACATTTATTGTGAGGTGAATATTCAAGTTTTTGTCTATTTTTCTACTGGATTATCAAAATATAGCGTCTCAGGATTTTTGATCTTGTAATCTCAATACATGGTACTTGAAATCAACTAAAATATAAGTTCCACAAGAACAGCAATATTCATTTTTTCTGTTTCCTTCACTACTGTCATCCCAGTTTCTAGAATAGTACTTCTGTTATTGGATTTTCAGTAAATATTTAATAAGTTAGTTAATATAAAAACTTTAATCATATACCTCTGTTGCCATATGTAGTTTAATACATCAAGGTAAGATTTAAATGTAGGAATAAATCTTAAAGTTATAATCCATTAAAGAGTTGTTTTTTATTAAAATCAATTGATTATCCAGAAGACAGAACAGGTATATGGTAAGTATATTATTTGTTTTCTATCCACATAGAAAACCTCCAGGGATCCATTTATATTTCCTATCAAGAAACTCAACTCTACAATTTTCTTCCTCTTTAGAAAACACCTTTGTCTTCAACTTGTATATAATTGTCATATACAATCATAGTATTAATCACAACAGTATTCTCCCTCCAGCTCTGTCTTTTCAGTACAAGAGGTAGAAAAGAAAACATAGCTTCTCTCAGCACAACACATCAGAGGAAGCTAGAAATCCAATTTCCTGAATCCCAGTTCAGTTTTCTGTCTATTACAAATATAATACCACTGAATGAACTTCAGCTACTTTATCTACAGAAAGTTCTAACAGTCATAGTCACACATCAACATGTGTACATTCTTCAAATTCAAAAGGCAAAAACAAAAGAACAAGGGGAAAATATTGTTGTAAGAAATGTATTTGGGTGAGGATTTGATTTATAAGCTTTCAGTTTAGTTCACTCTTGAACTCTGAACATTCTGTTTTTGTGGTATTGTCACTTGAAGTTCTAGGGTGTTTGACTCAGAAAAGACAAAAATAAACAAAACAACTTCTGGTTAGGAATAAGCACTAGACACAGTAATAAATAACGGCAACGCCTGGAGTAAAAAATATAATTGTGGATTCACACACACCACTATACATAAAAATATACAGACATCATATATAATAGAAATAATACCTTTTGAAGCACATTATTACTAAATCAGAAACCAAATCTTCCGCTAGTGAACTTTTTCATCTAATAGCAAAATTGGAAATACTAAATCAAACCTCATCAAATATTACTGTATAATAAGTATGTTGCATTGAATTATACTGAAATTATAGAGAACACTGAACAGGATCCAAATATTACTGACATTACTCACATAAATATTACAAAATAAAATAGCACACCAAGAATAGAGAAGAGCAATTTTCATTAAAAAGAATTTATTTTAAGTTGATAGTTGGTGCCATCGTTTTGTTGTTATTATTGTGGATTGGTGTGAACTGAAAGCAGGGGTATAATAGAAAACCAGGGAAACCACTGGTAACAGGTTCTAAATTCCCTCTCCCAACACCACATCAACTACTATAAAGAATGGTCATTGACAAATATCAACTACTATAAAGAATGGTCATTGACAAAATTTGTCATTGACAAATACTGCTTTTACAATACTCATTCTTTAAATGTGTTTTTAAAAGTAGAAATATGAGAGTTATGGAAGCAGTGCTCTACCATAGTTTTTCTGATTTTTGAATTATATGTTGACTTAGAAAATAGAAGCATTCTCAAAAATAGGTTAAAACACTTAAAATATTTTGAGTTAATATTTGTTTAACACATACTTGGGTAAATTATAAGCTAATTCATATGATTTTCTGAAGCAAAACTTCTATAATCTGGTCACATTTACAGTAATTATTGTATTGGTAATATAAGACAATTTGGTTTCTCGGATATGAAAAATCAACGTATAGAGAAAATGATATCGAATTCATTATTGATGTCTTTCAAGAATCACAGTACAATAAACCAGATAGGAGTACAACAAATGAGAAAACAAAAGTCCTGTTATATACTATATAGTCAAGAATATGATTAATAGGTTTTTAGATCAAGAGAAGAGAAAAATGAAAATAAAAAAAGTCTACCAAGTAAGTGCCAATCATGAATCCCATTTTGACTTCACTCTGACATTTTTAACGTTATAATTTAGATTAACAAAACATGGTAAATTGTAAGTTATACTCTACATTACAAATTAACACACTTTTTTTGGGTCATGTGCAATCATTCTTTATAATTATAGTTTGTTTACATTGTTTTTATAACTAGTGTTGCATAAAACAAACTTGAATTAAAATTGAGTCTGAAGAGAAATATTCAAAGATTTACTATACATCTGCAGTAATCTGTCAAAGATATAATGGAAAGATTATTATGGCTGATCTTACATAATAGTTTACTTCCAATTCTACAGAGACTTACAACCTAAAAACTACATTTCCTAGACTGCACGAAGCCAAAGTTTGGGATGCAAAATATATTTCACTAATTAACTGCATTTGTCAGACTTGGAAGACAAATTAAGCAGTAGCCCTCTTCTAAGAGTTCCTTTCGATTGTAAACAACATCAGTAATATGAGTATTGAGAGACAGTTTTAGTGGCCATACTATGCATCTAGTGGCCAAAGTTTTATAGGAAAGAAGCAGTTGTAGACAAGGTAGCAGCATTTTCCTGATCTCTGGGTTGCAGGCATGGAGTGTTCTTGAAATCAGTTGGCCCCTGATTCTCACTTCAGCCTTTCCAATCATGCCCCAAACAATTTCCTCTATAAAATCCTAATAATTGGGGAAAGGTGGCAGAGTAGGAGAACCCTAAGTTCACTCATTCCCACATTTACAACTAGATATCACTCACATCCACATTGATAAACCAGAAAGTGACCCAAAGACTGGCAGAACCCTACAACTAATTGTAGAAAAGCCACATTGGAGAGGTTAAGAAGAGCAGAAACTGTAGTCACTTGCTGCCTGTTGCTATCAGAGAGAGGGGTAAGCAGCAGGGAGCTCACAGCTGGGAGTGGGGAAGAAATCCCTCTAATATCTGGCCTTGACAACCAGAGGGGCTGACTTCTGGGGGTTTATATAATGTAATGGGACTTGGAGCTTGGTGCTTTAAAAATCCGTCACTCCAGGCTAGGCAAGCCCGGAGGACAAATGATAGCTAGGTTGTAGCCTTAAAGAGACACCAGCCTGGGGATAAGCAACATAGAAGGAACATCAAGCACAGGGCAACAAAGGAGATCTGTTTATACTGATTTCTGAGCATGACGATGTCTTTAGCCTTCTGTGGGGACAAAGGAGCCACAGGTGCCATTTTCCTCTCTTGCTTCCCAGCATGAACACAGAACCACGGTGGGAGGCGATGGTACACGAACACTGGCTACCTACCCTGCTAACAGTGAAAGACACCCACTAGTTCTTTTGAGGATTCACCAACCCCAAGCCTGAGCTGTGGGCTCAGCTCAATTTTTGTTAAGGCTGAGCAAGCCCCACCCAACCACCTCCACAAGCTATGCCTGTAGCCACTGCACTTCAGAGAAGCGGCCCAGGACTAGCGGCTCAGTGCAAATTCTGCTATCACTGCAGGCCTCCCCCAAGCCCTTCTGCTGTCACTCCCCTCAGGGCCAGCCTGCCTAGATCCTAACGTCACCGACAGCAATCACAGCCCACAACAGGCAAAGAGTCAGTGCAGATGTCTAAACTGAAAGGAAATGTGACTCAAACAAAATAGCAGGATACAGGCAACACATATAGGAACTCTCCTTAAGTGTCAGGTTCTGGTGAATGGGGGACACTATTGCAGGGCACGATAGGACTTCTTCAGAAAGTCACTACTTTCAAAAGCAGAAGACATAGTGGACTTTCCTCACACCAGACACAGACACAAGCAAGGTAGACAAAATGAGGAGACAGAGGAATATGTTCCAAATGAAGAAATATGACCAAAAAAAATCACAGCAGATCTAATCAAAAGAGAAATAAACAATATGGCTGACACAAAATTAATAGTAATGATCATAAAAGATACACACTGGACTTCAGAAAAGGGTAGAGAACAAAAGTGAGATGGTTGACAAAGAGATAAAAATAGCATATCAGAGATAAAGAATTCGATAAATGAAATTAAAAACACAATAGATGGAATAGACAGTAGGCTACAGGAAGCAGAGGAATGCATCAGTGACCTGGAGGATAGAATAATGGGAAACAACCAAGCAAAACAGGTGACAAACAAATACTGCCTCATGAGAACAGATTTAGAGAATTCAGTACTTCATCAAGAATAATAGCATTTGTATTATAGGGATCCCAAAAGAAGAAGAGAAAGAAGTGGGAACACAAAGTAGTATTTGAAGACCATAGCTGAAAACTTCCAGAATCTGGAGAGGGAAGCAGAGATCCAGATTTAGGAGGCACAGAGATCTCCCACAATTGAACCCAAAGAGGTCCACAATGAGACACCTAGTAAGTAAAATGTCAAGAAGTAGTGATAAATAGTTTTAAAGGTTGTAAGAGAAGAGAAGGCAGTTATATACAAAGCGAACCCCATAAGTTTAGTCTATTCGTTGATTTTTCAGCAGAAACTTTGCAGGCAAGAAGTGCTGAAATGGAAAACTCTGCAGCCAAGAATACTTCACCCAGTAAGGCAATCATTCAGAATAGAAGGACCAATAAGACTTTCCCAGAAAGAACAGAAGTTAAAAAAATTCACAAACACTAAACATGTCCTAAAAGAAATGTTAAGCAGGATCTATGAGTGGAAAACAAAAATCATAAGTCACAGTAAGAAAAATAAGAAGCATGAAATGAAATAAAGATTAAATAATATTCAGATAAATATCTGAAACATAGAGGTGAGAGGATAAAGAACTTGCTTCAAAAAATAAGCAACAATCAGCTTAATATAGACTGTGATATGAAAATATTATATATAAACTGGATGGCAACCACAAATCCAAAAAGTGATAGATTTGCGAAACAATATGGAAGGAATCCAAGTATATTACTACAGAAAGCCTACAAACTATGAAAGAGAGAAAGAGAAGATCAGAGGAAAAACTACAAAAACCACAAAACAAGCAACAAAATGCCAATAAATATATATGCATCAATAATTACTTTGAATGTAAATGAACTAAACTTTCCAATCAAAAGCCATAGGATAACAGAGTGGCAACAAAACAAAACAGAAAACAAAACAAAACAGCCATATACTGCCTACAAGAGACTCATTTCAGACCTAAAAACATACACAGATTGAAAGTGAAGGGATTTTATCAAATGACACTGAAAAGAAAGCTGGGTTAGCAATAATTGTGTCAGATGAAATAGACTTTAAAACAAAGACTGTATTAAGACAAAGAAAGACACTATATAATAATAAAGGGAACAATCCAACAAGAAGATACAATTATAAATATGTATTTACCCAGCACAAGAACACCCAAACATAAAAAAACAGTTAATAACAAAATAAAGGAACAAATTGATAATAAATACTAATGGACATTAACCCCTCACTTTTATTGCTGAACAGATCCAAAAAAAATATAAACAAGAAAACAGTGGCTTTGAATGACACACTGAGCCAGATGGATTTAAACAGACATATTCAGAACATTCCATTCTAAAACAGCAGAATACACATTTTTTCAAGTGCACAAAGAACATTCTCCAGAATAGATCACATATTAGGCCTCAAAAACCTCAAAAAATTCAAAGTATCAAAGTCATACCATGAATCATTTCTGACTACAACACCAGGAAACTAGAAATCAATCACAAGAAAAAATCTGGAAAGACCAACAAATACATGAAGATTAAATCACATGCTACTAAACCACTAATGAGTCAACCAAGAAATCAAAGAAGAATTAAAAAGTACATGGAAACAAATTAAACTGAAAATACAATGGTCCCAAACCTTTTAGATGCAGCAAAAACAGTTTTAAGAACAAAGTTTATATTAATACAGACCTACCTCAAGAAGCAAGAACAATCTCCAACAACCTAACCATACACTTAAAGGAGCTAGAAAAAGAAAAACAATCAAAACCCAAAACCAGAAAAAGGATGAAATAATTAAGATTAGAGCACAAAAAAATCAAATAGAAACTAAAACAAACAAAAAACAATAGAGGAATACCTGGGTGGCTCAGTTGGTTGGACATCTGACTTCGACCTAAGTCATGATCTCACCGTTCCTGAGTTTAAGCCCTGTGTCAGGCTCTATGTTGATAGCTCAGAGCCTGAATTTTGTTTTGGATTCCTGTCTCCCTCTCTCTCTGCCCCTCCCCCACTCATGGTCTGTCTTGCTCTCTCAAAAATAAACATTAAAAAAATTAAAAAACAATACAAAAGATCAATGAATGGCTATTCATGTCTTCTGCCCATTTCTTCACTGGATTATTTGTTTTTTGGGTGTGGAGTTTGGTGAGTTCCTTGTAGATTTTGGATACTAGCCCTTTATCTGATATGTCATTTGCAACTATCTTTTCCCATTCTGTCCGTTGTCAATTAGTTTTCTTGATTATTTCCTTTGCAGTGCTTTTTATCTTGATGAGATCCCAACAGTTCATTTTTGCTTTATTTTCCCTTGCCTTTTTGGATGTGTCGAGTAGGAAATTGCTGCGGCTGAGGTCAAGGGGGTTGTTTCCTACTTTCTCTCCAGAGTTTTGATGGTTTCCTGTCTCATTCAGGTCCTTCAGCCATTTTGAGTTTGGTCTAGTTTCATTCTTCTGCATGTTGCTGTCCAGTATTCCCGGCACCACCTGCTAAAGAGGCAGTCTTTTTTTCCATCGGATACTCTTTCCTGCTTTGACAAAAATTAATTGGCCATACATTTGTGGGCCCAGTTCTGGATTCTCTATTCTATTCCATGGGTCTATGTGTCTGTTTTTGTGCCATTACCATACTGTCTTGATGATCACAGCTTTGTAGTAGAGGCTAACATCTGGGATTGTGATGCCTACTGTTTTGGTTTTCTTCTTCAATATAACTTTGGCTATTCGGGGTCTTTTGTGGTTCCATATGAATTTAAGGATAGTTTGTTCTAGTTTTAAGAAGAACGCTGGTGCAATTTTGATGGGGATTGCATTGAATGTGTAGATTGCTTTGGGTAGTAATGACATTTTCACAATTTTTATTTCTGATCCATGAGGCAGAAGACATGAATAGACACTACTCCAAAGAGGACAACCAGATGGCCTACAGGCACATGAAACAATGCTCAACATCACTCATCATCAGGGAAATACAAATCAAAACCACATTGAGATACCACCTCACGCCAGTCAGAGTGGCTAAAATGAACAAATCAAGAGACTATAGATGCTGGAAAGGGTGTGGAGAGATGGGCTCCCTCCTACACTGTTGGTGGCAATGTAAACTGGTGCAGCCGCTCTGGAAAACAGTGTGGAGGTTCCTCAAAAAACTATCCATAGAACTCCCCTATGACCCAGCAATAGCACTGCTAGGGATTTACCCAAGGGATACAGAAGGGCTGATTCATAGGGGCACATGTACCCCAATGTTCATAGCAGCAATGTCAACAATAGCCAAAACATGGAAAGAGCCTAAATGTCCATCACCTGATGAGTGGATCAAGAAGATGTGGTATATATACACAATGGAGTACTATATGGCAATGAGAAAGAATGAAATATGGCCATTTGTAGGAAAGTGGATGGACCTCGAGGGTGTCATGCTAAGCGAAATAAGTCAGGCAGAGAAGGACAGATACCATATGTTTGCACTTATAGGTCTAACAGGAAAACAGGAGAAACCTAATGGGGGACCTGGGGGAGGGCAAGAGGGAAAGAGAGTTGGGGAGAGAGAGGGATGCAAAACTTGAGAGACTATTGAATGCTGAAAATGAACTGAGAGTTGAAGGGGAAAGGGGAGGGGGGAAAAGAGGTGGTGGTGATGGTGGAGGGCACTTATGGGGAAGAGCACTGGGTGTTGTATGTAAACCAATTTGACAATAAA
>PJEM01004491.1:132604-152713 GCA_004023845.1 Helogale parvula | reverse complement strand
ATCCCTCTCTCTCCCCAACTCTCTCTCCCTCCTCTGCTCCCCCTGGTCCTCCATTAGGTCTCTCCTGTTTTCCTGCTAGACCTATGAGAGCAAACATATGGTTTCTGTCCTTCTCTGCCTGGCTTACTTCGCTCAGCATGACACCCTCAAGGTCCATCCACTTTCCTACAAATGGCCATATTTCATTCTTTCTCATTGCCATGTAGTACTCCATTGTGTATATATACCACATCTTCTTGATCCACTCATCAGGTGATGGACATTTAGGCTCTTTCCATGTTTTGGCTATTGTTGACATTGCTGCTATGAACATTGGGGTACATGTGCTCCCATGCATCAGCATTTCTGTATCCCTGGGGTAAATCCCCAGTAATGCTATTGCTGGGTCATAAGGGAGTTCTATGGATAGTTTTTTGAGGAACCGCCATACTGTTTTCCAGAGCAGCTGTGCCAGTTTACATTGCCACCAACAGTGTAGGAGGGTGCCCGTCTCTCCACACCCTCGCCAGCATCTATAGACATGAACAGACACTTCTCCAAAGAGGACATCCAGATGGCCTACAGACACATAAAACGATGCTCAACATCACTCATCATCAGGGAAACACAAATCAAAACCACACTGAGATACCACCTCACGCCAGTCAGAGTGGCTAAAATAAATTTTGCTTTTTTAAGCTGAGCTTTTAATTAGACCAGATATGACATGTTATACTTCAATCATTTACTATTTAAATATTATTACTTACCGAAGCACTTGGGTGGCTCAGTCAGTTAAACATCCAACTTCAGCCCAGGTCATAATCTCACAGCTTATGGGTTCAAACCCTGCATCAGGCTCTGTGCTAACAGCTCAAAGCCTGGAGCCTGCTTCAAATTCTGTGTCTTCCACTCTCTCTTTCTGCCACTCCCCCACTCACAAGGTCTCCTCTCTCTCAAAAGTAAACATTAAAAACATTAGAATATTATTACTTATTATTTAACATTTAAAGTCTTATATATTAATATCAGAAAATATATATCTTGTTATATATATATTTATTACATTAAAATTACATATTAAACATGCATTATTCATTAGATCTGTAATTTTTCAATTTGTTAGATTTAGATCTAATATTTTTTAAAGTTGTGACAACACTTTATTAGATCTTTAGACACTTACTAGATCTACAAATAAATGTGCTAGGTTTCACTAGGCTTAATTATTAACGAGGTAGATTCTTTTACAGAGTCCGTAATATCAACATTCATTGATAAATCAATGTTATCAACCATATCAAATCTCTGTCATTTTTCCCTAGGCTTCTGAAATGCTAAATAAATATATGTCTGGAAAAGTACCCTCCCATACTACTGAGCAGAGTTAGTCCTGAAGATCTTCTAATCTGAAGGAAAAAATATAACATTTATTGCTCCAGGAACTTGAAATTGTTTGAGTTAAAAATGCTTAGAGAATTAGCATCCAATTAATAGTATTCTTTTTTATGGGGCACCTGGATGGCTCAGTTGGTTGAACTTCTGACTGGCTAAGGTCATGCATGATCTCACAGGTCATGGGTTCCAGCCCCGCATTGGGCTCTGTGCTGACAGCTCAGAGCCTGGAGCCCCCTTCTGTCTCTCAATCTCTCTCTCTGCCCCTCGCTCCCCTCTCAAAAATAAACATTAAAAAAAATTAATACTTTTTGGTGTGGGGCAAATCATGTTTGGGGAACTGGGGTGGCTCAGCTAGTGAAGCTCAGTTGTCGTGATTAAACCTCAGGTCACCATCTCATTATCATGAGATTGGGTTCCACTCTGGATATGGAGCCCGCTTAAGATTCTTGCTTTTGCTTGCTCTCTCGCACTCTCTCTCTTTCTCCCCCTCTATCAAATTAAACAATAAAATAAAATAAAAGACGTACTTTGTTAGGGAGGACTGAGCTGTAGGAGCAGTTCTGGCACTGCAGTAAACAGGTGGTGTGACAGGAAAGGTACCCACTTCGAATACTGCCGTGAGTGAAGGTTCGTGTCCCACCAATATTGATATCTTGAAGTCCTAGCCCCCAGAATGAACCAGAAGAGAACAGAGCCTCCCCCCACGGGAGGAGAGAGCACAACATCGGACATCTGCACATCAGAAGAGAGTGCTCACCAGACACCTACTCTCCCAGCACCTTGGTCTTGGACTTGACAAACTGAGCACTGTGAGAAACGAGCCTTTGTTATTCAAGCCACCCCATCTATGGTATTTTGTTAATGTGGCCTGAATGAAAACCAGCTACCTTGAAAACCACCCTTTACAGAGAAATATTGGTTTACTCCTTAACTTGATTTTAGTTTTGTCTAATTCAGTATTTCCTACCTTTAATTTGTTTTTCTAAAATACCTCTGAATCTGTCACCCCTTTTATCTTTATTTAAACTCTCTTAAACCAATCATGTTCTTTTCTATGTTTCCTTTTTGACATCATTCACTAACTTCATTCTCTCTCTTGTTCCTTTTCCCTTCCTTCCATCCTTCCTCTTTTATTTTGTTCCTCTGTCTTTTCCCTGGCGGCTTTCCTTGGAAAGGAGTAGAGGACCACTTTAAGTCTCCAAATGGTTGTGAACTTCATATTTATCTTAAGAAAGTGCAAGTAGTTCATGTGTTTATATAAAACTGAGGAAGGCTGGTGGAGACTGCAGGCCATTGGGGCATCTCTGTTTCCTCTGGAGAAGCTCTAGGCCTGACACGCCGAGACTCCACAGTCTTAAGGGCTGCCCAGCACAGGCATGCCCAAAGCTCGGTCTTTCTACTAAAATCAAATGGAAATTTCAAGGAAACCAAGTGATAGAGACCGAACAAAAAGTATTTCCATGTTTTTTTAATTACTTATCAAATGCAACAACAAACAATACTCTAACTTTTTATGTACAGGTTTCAGGCATCTGCTTGAAAAGAGGCACTTCAGCCTCTGAATAGTCCTCTTTCCAAACTGGGTCCTCAACAAATGGAGATAAATGGCAACAAAGGGATGGCCCCGCAGGTTCCACTAGTCTACTGTTATAGGAAGGGAGAGGGAGATGTTCTGACCCATTTAATTATGTTTCTTGGGGCGGAAATTGTGGGCGCATGGTGAGATTCAATTATATTCTTTGCTCAAGGTAAAATCCAATTATAACTCTACCCAGTGGTAAAATCCCATCAGTTTTCTTTTGCTTCATTTAGGATACAAAGAGATGCGTTTTTCTATAATCTATTTATAGAGGAATACACATTTCCAAAATTAAAAATAAAGGAGATCAAATAAGATATTTTCATTTGTTAGTCATTCTCCTTCTGGGCAGACATTCAGCCTTTTTTAACTTGAAAAATCCTTAGCCAGAGTGCCTGGATGGCTCAGTCAGTTAAGCGTCCGGCTTCAGCTCAGGTCATGATCTCACAGTTCGTGGGTTTGAGCCCCTCGTCAGGCTCTGTGCTGACAGCTAGTTCAGAGCCTGGAGCCTGCTTCTGATTTTTTGTGTGTCCCTCTCTCTCTGACCCTCCCCTGCTCACACTGTCTCTCAAAAAAATAAATAAATAAAAAACACGAAAAATAAATTAAAAAAAAAAGAAAATCCTTAGCCACTTAGGCTGATAATATTTACATTAATGGTCACAGTCCACTGAAATCCCTGCCCAATGGTGAAATCCAATCAAAGTTTTCTTTTGCTTCATTTAGGATACACAGAGATAAATTTCTCTATAATCTAGTTATAGAAGTATACACATGTTTAAAAGAAATAGAAGAAAATTGCTCTAAGAAGGAAAAAGTATTACCATGTAGTATCAGATATGTATCAGACATCATTAGAGAACTCTTTTAAGGATCCGTTATAAAACATAATGATTCTTGCCTTACTGTTCAGTTAGAGGAAAGATATTAAGAACATGTTAGACTCTCCAAGCCAAATTTTTAAAAAGGGATATACTAAAATTTCTATCAGATTACACATATTTAACTGTTTCTTGGATACAATTGGATTGGAATTCAATCTAAGCCATGTTTCTTATGATTTTTTTAATCTATTTGCTTTTCAATAATCCTTCAACAAACAGTATGAATTGTGGATAATAAAAAAACTTTCTGTTGAGAAAATACGTATAGAAAAAAATTCTAAAATCACGATTGAAATATGGGCCTGTCTATATAGGCTTATCATATATTGAGAATACTAAGTAAACCACTATAACAGTGAATACTTTCAACAAGGTTGCAGAATGTTATAGGCTGAGTAATGCCCCCCAAGAATTTCTATAACCTCAAAATCCATGAGTATGTTATCTAATTTGGCAAAAGAAACTTTTCATATATAATTAAGTTAAAGATCTTGAAATGGGATAGTAATCCGGGATTATCCATGTGGATCCAATATACATAAGTGTCCTTGTAAGAGGGACCCAAGAGGGATCAATCAAAGAGAATATGTAGGAATGGAAACAAAATCAGAAAGGGGAGAAGATGGCATACTGCTGCCTTAGAAGTGGGAGGAAGGGGCCATGAGCCAAGGAATGTACATGACTTCTAGAAGCCCATAATGCAAGAGAGAATATTTTCTCTAGAGCCTCCAGGTGGAGAATGTTCCTGCAGACTTATTTAAGCTTCTGATCCCAAAGCTATAAAAGAGTACATCTGTATTCTTTTAAGCCTCTAAGTCATGGTAATTTGTTAGAGAATAAATAAGAAGCAAATACACAGTATATACAATCAATATATAAAAATCAGTTATATTCCTATACACCAATAATGAACAATGAGAAAATGAATTTAAGAAGACAATTCCATTTTCACTGGCATCAAAAGAATAAAATACAAAACAAGTTCAAAATAAGTTCAAAACATATACTCTGTAACAAAATAAGTTCAAAACATATTCTCTGAAAACTAAAAATATCGATAGAATTAAAGAACTACATAAATGGAAAGAAACCTCATGTTCATGGATCACAAGGCTCACTATTGTTAACATGGTAATATCCCTCAAATTGATCCATGCAATCAGGTGGCAAATTTTCAGAAATTGACAAGCTGATTCTTAATACATATGAGAATGGAAGGCACACACACCAGCAAAAACAATACTGAAAAAGAACAAAGTTGGATTACTCATATTTACTAATTTCAAAATTTACAACAAAGCTACAGTAATCAAGATAGTCTGATACTGACAAAGGACTAGACATCTAGACAATGAAAAAGATTCTAGATATTAACCATCGCATTGACAGTCAGTTGATTTTTTTGCCACCAAGCAATCATCTTGAAAAGCTCCTGAATTCACTAACTTGCGTGAACTTTACTAAATATGTGGCATTTGGGGTATCATGGGGCTAGGATGTTACTAGCCATTGCCATCCACCATAATGTCCGTTAGCTGTGATGCTTTTTTTTTTTTGATGTAAGATTCTGTATATAAAATTACTACCTACTTAAGAAAGCACTAGAGTATCTCCGTGTTGTTTAACTTTTTGATCTTCCTAATTGGGGTTCTTGGTGAGCTCAATAACTTTTTTTTATTTCCAAAAACACTGCAAATTAGACGAACCCATAGCATACCTACCCTCGGTTTTTATATTAACCGTCCTATCTCTAACTAATTGGCGGGCTCTGGTGAGCAAAATGAGTTAATGCCAATTGTCAGGTTGGGGCCTCTAGAATGAAGTGAGTTGATATTTTTTTGTTTCAGTCTTAAAATATAGTCCATCTAGAATCAGATGAATTTTGATTCATCTAGATTTTCTGGGAAGAAAGGGTCTAATAAATCTGGGATCTAGATAGTTCTAGATAGTTCCTGGGTAGAGGCTAAGCAGGCATGAGTATCCCCTTCTGGGAATGGAAGAATAGCAGGATTAAAGGTACTACGGAAGAAAGTCGAATTTCACAGGAGAGAAGCCTAAGAAATGTTGCAAATTACCTGCAGCAAAATTTGCATCGCATGAGAGACCATTCAATATAAGACTTTAAAACCAAGGACCGAGTAGCCAGAAGCAGTGGCACTGGCTTAGCTGGCTCTACCATTATGTGTAAGCAAGGCGGGTGGGCTTTTACTGCTGCCGCAAGGCCATCAGAAGCTACTAGTTTCAGATGTTTCCCTAAACACATCATACCAAGGGCTTGTCCACACTACCCAACATGAATAGCTAGAAAATCTTATGATTATTACATAGGCAGAGGAAGGGGTTGTTGAAGAGCTAATTTTAAATTGCAAAATACCTGCTTATGTTTCGTTTCCCAAAAAAGACTCGGTGAAGTCTTGAAGTCTCCATGGAGCAATAAAGACAGGTGGCAATTTCAAAACGCACTCTTTGTGCAGTAGTCAGGGAGACCTGGGGGCCTTTTGAAATGTCCCTTAAGTACTGGCCTAATCGAGGTTTAAGAAGGTTAAAAAGGTAAGTTGGGGAAAAGGGAGTTATTGTATCTTCTTTAGATAAATCTACCTGAAGGAATGCGCGTGGTTGGTAACTTTTCTTTGAAAACTTTATGCCTTTAGAAATGGTTCCTGAGGGTGCACCTGGGTGGCTCAGTCTGTTGAGTGTCTGACTTTGGCTCAGGTCATGATCTCATGGATAGTGAGTTCAAGCCCTGTGTAAGGCTCTGTGCTGCAGCTCAGAGCCTAGAGCCTGCTTCGGATTCTGTCTCCCTCTCTCTCTACCACTTTCACATTCATGTTCTGTCTTTTTCTCTTTCTCAAAAATTTAAACATTTAAAAATAAATTTTTAATGGGGGGTATTTTGGAGGAGCACTTGGGTGGCTCAGTCTGTAAAGCATCCAACTCTTAATTTTGGCTCAGGTCATGATTTCAGGGTCATGAGATCAAGCCCCATATCAAGCACCAGGTCTGACTCCACGCTGAGCATGGAGCCTGCTTAAGATTCTCTCTCTCCCTCTCCTTCTGCCCCTCCTTCATGCTTATGAGTGCTCTCTCTTTCTTTCTTTCTCTGAGAAAGAAAGAAGGGAAAGAAGGAACGAAGGAATGAATGAAGGAAGAAAGAAAGGAAGGAAGGAAGAGAAAACCTTTTTGGAAATCATTTTTTTTTATTTTTTAATGTTTATTTTTGAGAGAAAGAGGCAGAGTGCAAGCATGGGAGGGGCAAAGAGAGGGAGATATAGAATCCAAAGTAGGCTCCAGGCTCTGAGCTATCAGCACAGAGCTTGACATGGGGCTCAAACTCACAATGAGATCATGAACTCAGCTGATGTCAGACACAACCAACTGAGCCACCCAGGTGCCCCTGGAAATCACCTCTTCTTTAGAACATAGCTGAGAGATCATGTACTGGTTAAGAGTAAGACTGCAGGAAAATTAAGCTTCTTAAGATTTGGGTTAAGGGCTACTTAAAGTAGTAGAGTGTTCCAGTAAACCCCTGATGATGTCCTGGTAGATCGTTGCCCTTCTAATGAAAATGTAAGTAAGTGTCCAGACACAGTTAGGAATGCAGAACAGAAATCTACAGTTGGAAAATCCACAGCCCCAAGTGCAACCAAAATGTAAACTTGTATGTAAATTTGGTTCCACAAGCATATGAGAAATAGCTATGTATTTAGGACCCTGAGGACATAAAAATGGAATACCTTCTCATATGCAGTTTAACGATTAGGAGATAAGCATTATTACAAAGATTGGTACAGACTATGAGATCCTTTCTGCTGCTAAGCTTTTGACTTCTGGTTTTAGACTTTCGTTAGCTTCTGGTATTAAAGGATATTGTAAAAGCTTGGTTATTAGAGGGTTGGATGGAATAATCTGAGATTGATAGATTTATTATGTCCATATTTGTACATAAGGAGTACAGCACCTCAAGGAAATTTTCAGCTTTCCTTGGTGTAGACACAAGGATACTGGTAAGTCAACATGCAAATTTACTGTGACCTACTTAAGAGACACCTCAGGGATTCCAGGGAAGGACCTAAAAGGAGAGCTTTTAATGGGACAATCTCATTTGCACATAGATCACTTCCTACTAAGTGAGTAGAAGGAGAAAAAAATGCCTCTTATCCAAATGTCTAAGGATGGTGATTGCTGACTGTAACATGAAGAGCAGGTGAGGGTTATTAGGAATTAGCTTCCCAATTGCTCATTGTCACCAAGACATAGCTTCTGTAACAGTGGTGGGGTTGAAGTTTAATTTAGAGAAATTTCTCTTTAGAATTTAAGGATAACGTGGGATACTGTGTGTTTGATTTCTTACAGAGTATTGGCTCCTGACTCCACAGAAAGACCCCTCAGTATTGTCTGTTAATAGAGCAAAGCTGAGTTCATTAAACTCACTGTAATAGAGACAATAGTAGTTTCATTTTTAAAAAGGCGGTCAGAGACTGGGAAAGAAAATCATAAAGTTTGGCAACAGATTCAGAATAAGGTAGCTATTTCCAGGTGGCTATCTTAATCCACTTGGCCTGCTCTAACAAATTACCATAGACTAAGTGGCCGAAATGACAATTTATTTCTCATAGTTCCAGAGGCTGGGTGTTCCAGACCTGTGTACCTATGTTGTCCAGTTCTGGAAAGAACCCATTACAGGTTGCAGACCGCTGGCTTCTTGCACCCCCCATGTGGCAAAGATCATAGAGGAAGGGAAGTTCTCTCAGGACTTCTAAGGGCACTTACCCCAACACGAGGTCTCTACTCTCCTGGCCTAATCACATTCCGAACACTATCTCATTGGAGGTTAGGCTTTCAACATATGAATTGGGGCGGTTGGGGGTGGGGGTGGGGGAGACAGTTGGACACAAGCATGTAGTCTGTAGCAGCAGGGAAATGACTAGGCCTGGAGAAGATTTGTGACATAACAGTTTGGTCTTGATGATACAATGAAGGATTAAGGAGGGTCTACATAATTGAACTGGCAAGCTCTTTGCCCAGGTAAGCAAATCGGTGCTGGTAGGAAAGTTATTTGCCCAGATATTTTTGCCTAGTGATTTACATGCTTATTTTGATAAATCAGTTTTCAGAAATGTCTTGAGGCAAACAGTAAATTTATTTGTTTAAGTCTTTTTTTCTTGGGTAAGAATGTCATGAAACCAAGAACTCCTCGTCTTGATAGTTAATATATGTGAGCTCAATTGTTTGCAGTTCTCATTTGCATCCTGTCTTCTCTATTTCATAATATTTACATAAAGGCTGAAATAGCAAGTAGTGCTAGAAATTGATTACAATACTTAAGCATTATATTCTGCTGACAGTGATGGAGGCATCAATATCTGGTGTGTGATCTCTATAAGTAAAAATTCACCAAAGAGTGCCTTAAATTTAACATATTTCAATAGCCTCTGTGAGGCTTAACTGCCGTGACCTATTTGTATTTATCTATAATAGTTTCAAAACTATTTTCAAACTTTTTATGTAGCTTAGTATCCTGCCTTGACCTGTAATGTTTTGTGGTTTTATTATAATTCAATATAAATAAATAATATATTTTAATCAGAAAAGTTCATGGCTGCTCTGAGTTGCATTAATAACCAAATTCACAAATGTATCTAGTATGCTAAAATTTTTCATCTTTAAATGCATGTGTGGTTTCAAATAAATGTAAAATTGAAAAGATTTACAGTTTAGTAGAAGAAACTAATCGGAATACATAATATAAATAAACTTAGTTCTTCGAACTCTATCCACTCCCCAAAGCCTATTACAAATACTACTCGTCACTGTAGGCTGCCTAAGATGCACCTAACACCTCCATTCTTCATGAAACAGTTTCTTCTCCTATTTTTTAATGTTTTTTTTATGTCTTCATTTTATTTTGAGAGACAGAGAGCAAGTGGAGGAGGGGCAGAGAGAGAGAGGGAGACACAGAATCCGAAGCAGGCTCCAGGCTCTGAACTGTCAGCACAGAACCTGATGTGGGGCTTGAACTCAAGGACCACAAGATCATGACCTGAACTGAAGTTGGACGCTTAACTGACAGCCACCTGGGAGCCCCTTAACTCTAAAAATGACTGAAATTGATATTGTGGCAGGCACTTAAAGCGATCACTTTAATATTTTCGTTGGGATTTCGTTGCCTTTTAAAAGGACTAGATGATATACTTACTTGATTTATTGTAATAAACTTTTTGATAATTGAAAACTACATTTTATTTTCAAAAAAAACAAGTATATTAGCCTGAAATATGTGGACATATTTTCAACTTTGTGTAAACTCTGTTTGGCATCTCTAGCATGATTTAATGTTAGTTGCATCACTCTAATACTGAATTCTCCAACATTGTTCATTATCGAGACTACTTTCTTGCATCCAAAGATTGTCTTGTGTGGGGACGTAGGTTCAAGAATTCCTTATCTTTACATAAATGGGTTAGAAGAAAGGTTAAGGTGGAAAGCTGCCACCATGGGACAAAAGGGCCTGAAGTTAATTAGCGAGATGTTATAACGGGGTCGTGAGTAACTTGTTATATCACCTGCAGCAAATTACTTTCCATCTGGTGCCAATATACTATTGTGCTTTGATCAGTAACTCCACTTGCCCCCCAGACCCTTTGCTTCTTTACACACACAAGTTAATGATTACTGTCTGGTTGTTTTCACCACATGTAAGATCTTGAGAGCTCAATAAATATGGAGATGAAATCCCTGTTTGGGCTCTTGTCTCCTCCCAGACATTAGCCTCTCTTGTATTCAATTCTCCATCCACTCTCTCACTGGACAAGACAGAACTGCAGACTCATAGTCTGCCGCAGTCTTGCACCCAAAGAGTCGGAATAATATACCAATCAAGAACACTGGCTCTAGACTCAGAATATCTGTATTTAAATTACAACTCCTTCCTGTAGCTTTGCTTAACCTCACAGAATTTGTGGGGAGATTAGATGAAATAATATTGTAAACTACCTGACATGTAGTAAATGTTTAATAAATTTTAGCTGCTAATATGTGGGAAGCTGCAAAGATTCAGCTGATTGGCAGCTTACAGGCAGGAAATGTCACTCCCTGAGGGAAGCTACCTGAATTACAAAGATCGGCTAGGGAAGTGCTATTCCTATTCAGGGACTGGAGTCGGCCGGACTGGAGAAGCCGGTAGAACAAAAGATCAACCGCATTTAGGCCTAAGTGGTGTCAATTGCTCCCCTGCCCAGCGTTGCAGTCTGCAAGTCTGGGCTCTCTTACCGATCCTCTAGATGCTGTGTTTGAAATTGCAGTTTCGGTTTCCCCTTTTTTCCTAGCCTTTTCCTAAAAATCACTTGACCCTGTTTCCTAGCAACCAACCTAGGTCAGCTTCCCGCCCTAAACCCTATATAGGTGTGGGTATTTTCTCAATAAACTGAGGCTTGATCAGAAACGCTTGTCTTGCCTTCACTCTCTGTGCTCCCTGTCCCCCAATTCTCTCTCCCTCCCTCAGGAACCCGCGACAATTGACCGACGGGCCGGCCAGGTCGGAACAGGCACTAATATAATGAAGAAGAGAAAGATGAAAACCTAGGATGAGAAAGTCACTGGTTAACAATGAGTCTCCTCAAGTGATTCTTTCAGCTAGTGGATGAAGGAGGTAGGAAGCCAGGAAGGTGATTCTCAAGCTTGGTTTTTGCTCTGTGCTGAGAGGCATATACACCTGTAGAGGTGACATTAAATGGGAGATATCTGGCTCTGACAGGTGACTGCCATTGTACTCTCCAGTGCATCGTCAGTGACTAAGCATATGTCCAAGTGCTCTCTGCACACAACCCGACTGCTGACCTTGTAATTATTGACAGACAATATTCTTGCACTGTCCATAAAATCTATAATATCACATATTTTGTGCACTACATTTTAGTTCTTTAGACAATGTTTGGGGAAGGGGAATAAGGGTAAGAATAGCTCAGAAAAATGCAGATGAATTTAAATATGTCTATGTCAGTCTCTGAATTTCTTAAACAACGGTCTATCATCCATATTCAATCAGAAAATCCATAATTAAAGCATAAACTTTGAGCTTTTTCAGTAAATTGCAGTCCTTAAGCCAACTTCACCCCCACTTCTAACCAGGCAGTCACGGTGCTCAAGAGTACACCTTTCCCCATATTTTGGCCTCCATTTCCTATCTATAAAATAATACATTGTTAGTTCCTAAGATCCCCTCACCTTCTGGGACACCTGGGGTGGCTCAGTTGGTGAAGCATCTGAGTTCAGCCCAGGTCATGATCTCACAGCTGATGGGTTCAAGCCCTGTGTCAGGCTCTGTGCTGACAGCTCAGAGCCTGGAGCCCGCTTTGGATTCTGTGTCTCCTTCTCTTTCTGCCCCTCCCCCACCCATGTTGGCTCTCTCCCCAAAAATAAAAATAAAAACATTTAAAAAATTTTTTTAAATCCCCTCATGTTCCAAAACCTTAGGATTTAATGGGGTACATCCATAAAGTTGATGGCTCAAGTTGTAAGTTTGTGACAATAAAACAGATAGAAAGGTAAGCAGCTTGCCTCCCAGAAATTGACGCTGTGCCCGGTGGCCTCAAGAGCTGTGTAATCCAGTCAGAGAACCATACTTCATAATAAGCTGTATTTTATGTTACTTTATATTTGTTACCTGGATAGACAGATGTATCTACATAGGTTGTGTCTGTAAACTATTTTTTATTCGGGCTATACAAATATGTAATTAAAGTGACATTCAGGATTGTTTCGTATGATACAGTTATTATGGAAAAGGTGTATTTAGTTGCCATCGGTGTTCAAAGATAACATAACTCATTCCTGATGATTCTGTAAGGCAACTAAACTGAAACCCAAGGACAGTCACTACTCTCTGTTGTGTACCATGGAGCATCTGCAAAATCAGTAATGACAACAGGCTCCAGGAGCAACCAAAGCTACTGAAGCAGAAAAGAACTTAATTAGCCCATCCTATTATCTCAAAACCTCTGAAAAAAAAAAAAAGCTTTTATGTGATCTCTCCTGATTTGCAAATCATGTTTTTCTTTTTAATTAAAGCATCATTTCAAACACACACACACACAGACACACACACACATTTTTACTTTCAAGAGCAAATCTGGAAGCAATAGCCAGAGCTCACCTCCAACCGGCCACCATATTGCAGGGCAGCAGGCCTGGCGGGCATTCCTCTATAACAGTAAATACCGCCCTCGCCCCCACTGGGAAAATGACCCAACCGGCAGGATCCGAATCCTGCTCTCTCAGCACCGTCCCATCCCATCCAATTCTGCCACCTTCTCTATATTCTTACCCCCACTGGGGAAGCCTGGGGTGTTTTTCGAACATTTCTTTCCCTACTTTCACCTCTAACCAAGATGTCCTTCAAATCTTATCAAATTTAGCTGTCAAACATAAATGTGGGTGCATCTAGTCTTAAGTATTTGCTGGAATATAAGCACAGGATTGATTATTTGAATGCCAGTTTTTCTATCCTTCTGCTGCTTTGCTAATATGATTTATTAAATATTTCACAAGCCCAGGTGTACCACCAACATAAAACTCATTTCAACCGATAGAAGTGAACACACTGATTTATAAAACAGGTAGGAAATAATTAACCAGCTTATTTTTTTAATGTTTTATTTATTTTTGAGACAGAGAGAGACAGAGCATGAGCAGGGAAGGGCAGAGAGAGAGAGACACAGAATCCGAAGCAGACTCCAGGCTCTGAGCTGTCAGCATAGAGCCCGATGCAGGGCTCGAACTCACAAACCATGAAATCATGACCTAAGCCAAAGTTGGATGCTCAACCGACTGAGACATCCAGGTGCCCCGTATTTTTTTTTTTTTTTTTTTACTTTTGAAAAGGATTTGGCATACTCAAGTTCAAGTGTATAGTACATAGAAAGGCGTGTCTTCCTGGATACATATAAAGTCTAGGTGGATGTGTGTATATTGCCTCTGAAAATAATAGGTCTGGCAAAACTGGTAGAGGAATTTCTTACTCTTCCTTGTAGGATTTGTCCCTATTCTTTTCATTGTTTCAACTTTGGCTTTTTTGTATGGATAGGAACATCTGCATTGGTTGTGTATATAAACTCATTTTTAGTAGCAGTATTCAGTTTCAACTTTTGTATTGTTCTGGGATCTGCATTACCTTTTTTCATACTTTCTTCCTACATGATTTTCCCTAAGCCAATGTAGGAGATTTCTCTCGGTCTCTTCCCCCTTTGATTGTTTGATTTGTTTCTTAAATTCTGCATATGAGTGAGATCATCTGATACTTGTCTTTCTCTGACTTATTTTGCTTCACATTATGCTCTCTGGATCCATCCATATTGTTGCAAATGGCAAGATTTCATTGTTTTCCATGACTGAGTGATATTCCATTGCATAAATGTACCACTTCTTCTTTATCTATTCATCTATCACTGAACACTTGGCTGCTTCCATAGTTTGGCTATTGCAATGGAGGAGATTTTGGTGATAGCAATGGTGGTAATCCTGATGGAGGAGAGGAGGAGGCAGAAGGCAAAGCCCCCTTCCCTGTGCCACAGCTTCTGCCTTTCTAGCCCAGCGCTGACCTTCCCGGGGTACTTTTTCCCAATGCCGTGATGCATCTTACTCTCGATTCCAGTTCTTTCTTCCATTCCCTACACAAAAATAACATATAGACTCACTAAATTACAGTTTCTCTCTGAAATCTAGAAGATTATCATTTCTGATGTTATTTTTTCATTGAAATTCTAACAGACTTCTCATCATCACATCCTGTGTTGCCGTACTTTTTCCCACAAGGTCTAAAGGGGGGAAAGGGAAAGAAGAGGGAAAAAGCAAGAGAGGACAGACTCTGTTTCCTATTGTAGCTATTTAGTAACATACATCCTTACCGCCATCCTCCCCCAAAACCAAAGACCCTTGTGCAGCTCAGGACAAAACCATAGAGTGACAGACTCTGGCTCCCTCAGGAAGCAGTAGTGAGTTCTGGCTTTGACATGGGCACCAGCATTAACACCGGCCACAGAGGATTTTGTCCATACCGACTCACTGCCCTACTAAAATGTTTTAATGTTTCATTCTGTAAGAAAACGATGAGGAAGGATATTTGAAATAAAAATTAACCTGCATTTTGGTGCTGGTTTGGTAATAAAATCACTACACATAATGTGATTTCAATGCAATAATCATTTTTAAAAGCTACCACTGAACCACACCTCATTCATAAATTGACTGTTGACTGTGTACAACCAATCTTCTACCCGTTCACTGGCCTGAGCACTTTTATGTGGCGACAGGGAGGTGGTAGTGACCAGAACACACAGGGTCTCATCCCCAGGGGATGACACATGTGACCTCGGGTGTGTCTGAAGGAGTTGATGCAGCCCCAGGGAACAAACATCTCTTGGTAGAAGAAAGTGATTTAGTTGCTGGCTTTTTACCTTGGACACATGAAAGGAAGATCCCACTAAGAAAAGAAATACTGATTTTAAAAAAATCTATGTGGTCCGTGGAGGACTCCACTACACACAGGAAATACACAACACGGATAACTTCTCTTTGGTTCTATCATATTTTTAATTCATCAGTTAAGTTGGTATTTTTTCCATTTCAGGCTGTGTATTATGACATCTTAAATATACTAGAAAATCTAAAAATTTGCAAATTTTACTTTTCCTAGAAATGTTCTTGAAATTCGTAAAAAGATTTTTATGGCATAATTTTCTTCAAATGTTAACTCACATGGAAGGAATAGGCTTTCGTGGCTCATTTTTCTCTAAATCCTTCACCAATTCTGAGTATAAAGGTAATATTTTATTCCCTTCTCTATATTCCCACACCCACCACCAAAAACTACAGTAAAGCAATGAAGCAACCCTTATGAGGGTGATTTATGCACGTGGCGATTGCTTCCAGCTGATTTGTGATCTGTATTCTTTCAAATATTAATGCCAATGTAAGTCTACCTGGCTCCAAAGGGGTGTGTGTGTGTGTGTGTGTGTGTGTGTGTGTGTGTGTGTGAGAGAGAGAGAGAGAGAGAGAGAGAGAGAGAGAGAGAGAAACGTCTACCTCTGGAAGTTTGGATTGTCCTAGATGAGAAGGGATAGAAGCAGAAAAGTGTTCACCCTTAGCCCAGAAGGCTGACCTGTGTCCCGCATGGTTTAGATAAGGGTCAAATACAGGCTGGTTGCTACATGTGTAAAGGGTCTGATGGCTGCCTGTACATTTCACCAGTATTAAATATTGAGCAGAATGATAGGTGCCCCAGAAATCTTATGAAAGTCATCTTACAAGGGGCGCCTGAGTGGCTCAGTCATTTAAATATCCAACTTTTGATTTTGACTCAGATCATCATCTCAGTTCATGAGCTTGAACTCAGCATCAGGCTCTATGCCCACAGTGCTGAGCCTGCTTGGGGTTCTCTGTTTCCCTCTCTCTCTGCTTCCTCCTCCTCCGTTCTCCCTTTCTCTCTTTCTCTTTCTCTCTCTCTCTCTCTCTCTCTCTTTCAAATATAACAAACATTTAAAAAAAGAAGGCAGTTTTATGAGTAGAAATTCAAGAAGACATTTATGACCTGATATTCCTTCCATGTTTCCTCCCCCCTAAGCACTAATCACCAGCTTCATACAGCAAAACAGTAACTCTTTCTGCCCACAGGTCCTGTCTCTGTACTTTAATAAAAGCACCTTTTTGTACTGAAAATGTCTCGAGAATTCTTTCTTGACCATTCACTCAAGGCCACATATCTAGGCTTTCGGTCTAGACTAGACCAAAATATATTCTTCCCAAGTATTTTTTTTAAACACATACCAATACCATTGATTAAATTCTCCACACTGGAATCTGAAACCCTAATCTGATTTCATTCTAGGCTTCTTAGACCCCAGGCGGTTGCACTAAACTGCCGGTTGGTCCTTTTACCAGTACTGAGCCAAATCTGGTCACACAGGCCTGCAGGAGTTGTAAGGACGCAGGTTTGAAATGATAGAAGGGCACACATTGCCCAAGGCAAGAGGGACCACCCTTGTAATTCTCTTAACATTCCTAAGGGCAGGCCTAAGGCTAGTTACACCCTATGTGAGGGTCCTGGGTCCTGGGTCTACTCTGTGATTGGTTAACACTCTAAATATTGTAATTGGATAAACCTGTCAATAATAATTGGATTCCTGTAACTCCCCCTTCCCAAACTCATAAAAGCCCTACCCTGCCTTTGTTCGGGGCTCTCAGCATGGATCCACCACGCTGGTAAAGTCTGTGAGCCCGAGTTTAGGCCCCGGTGAGCCTAAACCCGTAATAAAGCCCTTTGCTTTTGCATGTGTGACTCAGTCTCCCTGGCGGTTTCTGGTTTTTGGGGACGATAAAGAAATCTTGGGTATTACAGAGTGACCAGCACAAGACACCAGCATCCACGGTAAAGGGGCGGTCCGTATGCCTGGCTCAAGGCCTCCCTGGGGCTTTACTTCACCTTCATTCTGTGAAGACAACATCCTGATATTGTCAGTTTCTTCACGATTATAGTCATGTTGGCCACAGCCCCTCATCATCTGCCAGAGGAAACAAACTCCCTGGGGGCACCTGGGGGGGCTGAGTCGGTTAAGCATCAGACTTCCGCTCAGGTCATGACTGTAAGAGTTACTTTAGGAAGGCGACCAAGCGGCCATTTTATTGCGCATCAGATGAATAGTTCCTGGCACCGCCAGGGACCGACGACCCCCACTCTCAAACTGAAATGTCTCACCATGGAAATATAGCATCCCCCACCCCACCGAAGTAAACAGCCAATCCTATCCTGCCACAGTCCAAAGATGCCCTTACTTGGCTATCTGCCCACCTGAGGTCAAACCCGGAACTTTTGCACCCATAAAACACCTTGCTCTCCCATACCTGGCGCGACTTCCCTGACTCCCCACTCCAGAGTCACGGAACTGCACCCGGGAATTGCAGACTCCAATAAAGGCTCTCTTGGCTCCATAACTTGGTCTCTCTCTTTTCTCTCGCCTCTGCCTCCATCTATTAAATCTTACAATGACCTCACATTTTGTGGGTTAGAGGTCCATATCAGGCTCTGGCAACTCGAATCCTGGAGACTGTTTTGGATTTCTGTGTGTGTCTCTCAGTCCCTCCCCTGTTCACGCTCTGCTCTGTCTCTCAAAAATAAGTAAACATTAAAAAAAATTTTTAAAGGAAACAAATAGCATGTAATAAGGCAGTAAAGTTAACTCTCTGAGTCCTTAATGAAAGCCTTAAAGACCTTTTTATTTTCTTCCTTTGGGTCAGCCATAATACAATTATTCCCTTAGGTTAAAATGCACTCTTCTGTACATATGGGGTAAATTTAAAGTATAAGATACTGATTGCCAATGGCCCCTTTCTGACTCCCAGAGCTTCAGCCCATTCAAGCCTTGCAGGCATTTTTTAAGACCCAGTCCAAAGGGCGGAAGGAGAAGAATCTATTCTTCAGAGACAGATAGGTGAGAACTCTAGGCAGCATTGCCTGAGGCACGGGCTGCCCAGCCCAGGCAGGGGGCCCTCCGTGTGGGTTTGGGAGTGGGTTTGGGAGAAGGTCACACCGCCACGTGGCAGAAAGTCTCAGGTTGAAGGAGCAATGGTACATCGGTTGTAGACAGAAAACGGGCACACAATCCGCAAACGTGCTGGGCTAGACTTCACTACGCTGCCTTACACCCAGCCCGGAACGCTGCTCACCAGCGGCTAGCTAGTGCATCCTCCATAGTTGGAGACCTCACTTAAGCCAATGGTCCTTTTAGAAAAGAAGCCAGGCGGAGCCCTGGGGGAGAAAGCAACAAAACACCTTCCCTCTCTTCTACTTTGATGCTACTAAATTGATACCTACCTTTTGATTCTTTCAATGCTAAAAACTGAGTTTCAGAAAGCCCTTGCTGCCCTGGTGCTCTGGGAGAACAACAGATGATTATAATCTTGAGTCTAAGAGCAAGAGATTAAAGGGCAGAAAGAGGGAGATTATTAGCCATAAACTGTGAACATCTGTTCATCCCCAGGTACATCATTAGCAAACGTTTCCCAGGGAAAATTTGGAGCTCTTCACGCACACAAAACAAAGAGTGCTCTCACGTACAATAAGCTGAAGATACATTCGCTCGCTTCTACTTTTCCATTAGCTAACCTTCGTCGAAATTAATGTAAGATAACAGGGCGAGTTCTCATGCCTACATCTCTGTTCCACGAGAAGGTCACGGTTAGCTGCGGTTATGGGCATGGATTCAGAGGACGCCTAGTGCAGAGCGTCTACGGAGGTTTTGGATAAAGATAATAAAAAATTTTTTTAAATTCGCTTTCATGAGTAGTTTCATAGGTTCCTAAATAGAACCTTTATAAAGCAGGCAAAAATAAAACTGCCAGATACTTGTCACCGCTTTCAGAAAAAATTGCCATTTATAAAAGAAAACTAACAATATTCAGGGGAAATATCAAACAGTCTCATGCATGAAAGATAACCCTGCATCAGAGAATCAATTTGAAGCCAAAAAAAAAAAAAAAAAGGATTTTTAGACAGTATTGCTACTCATATATAATCTTTGAGAAAACTTCTAGGTGCCAAATTATGGTAATTATTAACCATTAACCAGAGAAAATACGTAGAGAGTCCCTCGGGGATATGTTTTCTGAGCTGCAGTGACACTGCCCTTTGTGACCGTGTGTAAGACACTTAATATCCTTGTAACTTCAATTTACTCAAGTGTGAGGTGAGCTGCAGGACAGGCACTTGAAAGCTCCTAGCAAGGAGGAAGAGGGCACAAGAAGTTCTTAACAAGGTACATGACAGGTAGTGAGAGGCCCCAAAAGAACCTCAAAATTAGACCTAAACAGACCAAGGCTTAACTAACTTGTGCTATTTCTGAGAATTTACTGGCCTGGGCTATTTCTGAAAAAAATTTAACTGGACCCTCCCCGCTTGTTCTGCTTCTGTACTGCTGCTTGGGGGCAACACCCTGGGTGGGAACAACCAGATGGTCAGTTGGACAGCCCGATAACAGGGTCAGTGTTCAAGTTATGGCGGGACCCAATCAAAAGATGCTAACTATTTAAACCCTGACTTCTGACCAATGGTTGTACTGTGGCTAGGGAACGCCCCAAACTTGTTTGTGTCTGCCTATAAAAAGAGTGTGAATCGCCTGCTCGGGGCGCTCTGCCTCCCTCCGCTCCACCGGCTGGGAGTGAGCAGAGGCCCAGGTTCGAACCTGCAATAAACGACCCTTGCTTTTTGGCTTTGACTCTGGA